>APFE031036299.1:0-16384 GCA_000404065.3 Pinus taeda | reverse complement strand
ATTCAAACAACCATCAATCGAGGATATAGTAGCAATAACTCATTCCTCTAGAAATTGATGCAAAAGGAATTAGAGCATGGACCATGGATCAGGGAGCGTGGTAGCATTTGCTGAGGCTCACGACAGCCTTGGACCTTCTCTCACACCAAAACAATAAACGCAAGTAAAAGGAGATGACAAAAAGCAGAATGAAATGAAATGGACAACAGTAAATGAAACAACAATTAGAAGAACTACATCTCGCGAGTTAAAACCAACTTACTCACATTCTGCAATAAAATAACAATCTTCAAAAGCGATTTCAATGAACTTTACTTTATGAGACGATATTCACAAATGAATTATGGAACAACAGTTCATTATAAAACAGGAACGTCAATCATATATATGCAACACACTAATATAGCAATCTGAGAATATTGGATGATATAACTATGTTTCTAAACAGAATGATGCTACTGTCAAATCCCACAAATATTCATACCAGCACTCTGTTACAGAAATGGCTGAATAAAGATACAATTCGACCCCGTGTGATTTCAATTATATAGTGCAGAGTTCTTACATGGAGAAATCATTCATTCATTAATCATAACATGACATAGCGTATCATATAAAGAATGTATCAGACTGCTACGTAATAAAGATAAACAGTCCACACGCAGATTACCATATAATGATACAAAGGCAAGTGTCCTTCGGAGCCGGGCCCTTAGCTGCCGATGGTACACCACCTTAGATTACTCCAAACGCAGAGACGGAAAGAACACCAAGTCTTTTATATTAATCGCATCCACAAAAGTATACAAAATCAGGTCTCAATGAGCCTCAACGATCAACGTTTATTCTGAAACTGTAGAATTACAATAAACAATCCTCCCCCCGTCCTCTGATCTTTGGTTTCATTAAATAGACAAATATCAGAGCATAGATAATTACAATCATGATTTGTTTTACAAAATTGGATTGATTCCAACCATTTGATCAACAAGAACAAGGCGTATTTGGCTTTGCAGCTAAGATTTGGAGGGCGGCCGCAACAGCGAATCTCCGAAAATCGTGCTCAAAGAACCCTGCGTGTCTCCCTGTACAGGCCGAATTTGGGCAAACTGTTCTTGAGGAAGATAATTGGGCCCGTTCTGGACAAAACCCATGTTTCGGATTTTCCAAATTCGTCTTCATTTGCTCAGAATATTAACCGCAAAACTGTCACTCCTTAAACCAGCGAATTTCTGAGTTGGCTTATTTAAAAATCAAATCTTCAATCTAGAAGTTACTTTGGAGGCTAAAAATGGTAAATAAGGTTATAACCAACTTATTAGAACTATCATTGGTAAAATAATGCATAATAATCAATTTATTATAAATAAAGGAGAATAAATAATATTCATCCATGAGAGCATAAATCATGAATTTAAATGATAAATTATAATAAATGACATGATGAAGAATGGTGGAAATGGGTGGAATAAACGTTCACAAGTGACAATAATCATGGCATATTAACGACCCCACAGTATGGAGAAGGAAGCAAATACAATCTGAAAGTCCCTTAAACTCTCCAGCCAACAACACAGGTCATTGGCCTAAATTTTGACAATCTAAGCATTTGATGGGAAGACTCTGCCAAAAGAGATGATGCATACAGTTAGGGGGAGCCTATGATTCTTGATCATTATTGCAGAAGCTATTAGTGAAAGGGTCCTTATAAAATCCTTGTTGAGCTAAATTAACAATCATTCTTTGATAAAGATCATTTCTCAGGAGTACTCCATCGAAGAACATGATCCTGTAACCATTCTTTGGATTGTTGTTGAAGATGCTTTCCACTTATTCACTAAGTAGTATTTGGAGCTATAGAGAAGGTCATCTAATACTAGAGAAATAGGGAAAATAACTATGGTTCTAATATTACAGATGCTAAATGTCTTGACTTAAGGATTAATGTGAGAACATATAAATTATGGACACTAATAGAGGCAATCTTCAAACAAATAGATACATCTGGAATGGAGTTTGAAGTAAGAGAAGATGGCAACATATAAAAAAACTGAAGCATTGCAAGAAGATTCAAATCAGCAAAGTGAATTTAAAATATAGTCACAGATTGGAAATCTAAATTTGCTAGCAGAAATAACTTGCAGAGATATGTACAAGAACACAAGGAAAAGATGGCTCATAGAAAGGAGAATGTTGTGTAGTCAAATATAACTTATGTTGATATTCGTCACTTAGAAAATATAGCAACAGTGAGGCACAACCTCTCACCATTTCATCCAAATGAAATGATGTTGAACACTGGATGGCAGTGACTTAAGGAGAAGCACAAAAACATAAAGGAACTTGAATCTGAAGAAAGATAAGAAGAAAGAAAATTTCAGTGGCATTTTCTCTTGATTCATACTATGAATGCCTCTCAATTCTGACTGCGGAGACAACAATATGTATTGAAGCATAACAACTTAGACTTGGACACTTGGTGTATGGATATTTGCAATCTGATTGAAAGCATTGAAGTAGAGCATCTTTAAGAATTTTTGAAGCCATGATAAAGTAGTTTTGAGACATGAAGAGGGAATAATGTGCTAATTGATGATAAAGCATCAATCCTTCTATCTTTAGTAAAAAGAAGAGCACTATGACAGGGGAGTCACAGACCCATGAAGATCTACCATTCATGAAGAATAAAAGCAGTTTGATAGGGGGAGTCCCAGAGCACTCCTTTGCCATTGATGTCAAAGGGGGAGAGAAGAAGAATATTGCCATCAATAACAAAGGGGGAGATTGTTGACCTAGGTTGTCATTGATGTCAAGGTGGAAATATTCTAGATACTAGATGATCCATGAAGGGGAAGCAAAGTATATCCATGAAGAGACAGGAGCAAGGCCATTAGGATAGCCAAGCATGAGCAAGAGTCTGTTAACGAAGGAGTTAACAAAAGAGGCATATCAAAGCTATTGCTTATGCTTAAGAGTATTGCAGAATATCAAAGCAAGAGAGGCATATCGGAAAAGGCAGAAGCCATCAAGGTATGAAGGTATCAGAAGAGGTCACTAAAAGACATTGCAAAGCCAAAGGAAGACATTGGAGCAAGAGGAGCCATATCGGAGGAGCATCACATCTAATACATGCCCAAGAAGAACTGAGAGGAGTTAGCATATCAGAGGAGAAAAGTAAAGCTATTGGAGGAGTAAAACAGAGCTATCGAACAGCTATCGGAGGAGAAAAACAGATCTACCGGAGCTATCGGAGCTACCGGAGCTATCGGAGCTACCGGAGCTATCAGAGCTACCAGAGCCATATTGGGAGTAATATATGTTGAAAATAATACTGAGAGGGGGGGTGAATCAGTATTATCAAGTCAAATAATCCTTTTTTAAAAATCAAATTGTATACGCTACTTCAGACAATTCAACCCGCGTATATACGCAACTATTCAGAAGTAAACCAGCGTACATAGAGCAAACTTTTAATTTACTTGAAATTTAGATGATGTTTGTTAATCTGAGATGCAGCATCAAATAACCAGCAACCAGAGATAGTAAAACAGAGCAGAAAAACAATCACACACAAGAACACCAAATATAAGGTGCAAACACAATGTGGGTGAAAACCACCTGTTGCAATTCGTCTCTATCTTTCCTTAAATTAGAAACTTCTATTTACAATGTACTGGTGTAGTCCTTTACTAGTACGCAGGCTGCAACCTGCAGAGAGCTACAACTCTCTCTCGTTTTCCAGCTCTCCTGGAAGGGAGCTACCACCCCCTTAGCTCTTGCACTAGCCAAGATACTAGTACGTAGGTGCTGGCCTACAGAAGGCTACAACCTTCTCTTTCTTCAAGGGACCACGTTTCATCAATTTTTAGACTAGATCCATGAACATCAAACAGTTATCAAGAAAATCTTCATCAACCAAACTTCTTTTCACCAACTAGATCTGAAATCAAGTAGATACTTCTCCGCCAGCTATACCCAAAACACAGTACCAGAAACCACACAACAGAACCCAGAACACAGCAGCAATAAGCAGAAACAGCTAGATCACAACTTAAAGCATATACGCAATTTCAACAGTCTGCAACTTGCGTGCATACGCATCTGCGTATGGAACAACCTACGTATACGCGCGTTTACTTCACCTAAACTGCGTGTATACGCACCATTGTTTTACTGAACCTGTGTACAGATCTATAAAAGACAACACACTATTCCATATATTTAATCACTAATTAACCCAGATTATCAAACTTATAGATCAGACAAGCACCACATCTAGTAGATCAAAATCGTACAAAGATACTATCATCCAAGCTTAAATATTACGACCCATGAATAGAACTTATCCTTCCTTTGGCGCTAAGGTTCCTCCTTCCTTCAGATCTAGATCTGCATCACCACCTAATATACCAGCTCTAGCACTTTATGAGATCTTCAATAATAATTCAGATGATCATTTGTCACAAGATCTCCTTCCTCTTTTATAGTCTTAGGCCTTCCCCAATACCATGGTCCAAAACCACAACATTTCAATACCATGAACCCAAAACTAGGGATCGACACATCTGACGAGACGCCATGGTCCAAAACATAGGTTCAAGTTCCAAGATCTAACTTCCATGGACCAAAAGGATGATCACCAACATATACGCGCTTTTGTAATGTATAACCCGCGTGTATACGCGCCTTAGTCTAGATGAACCTGTGTATATGACATTTTCTACTTTCTGAGTGCCTGAATTGAGATCTATTACCAAAGAAGGTTGCCATCAAGGACAACACCTGTGCCATAGCCCCAAACTTGTGCCATAATGCCAACAGAATCTACCTGGATTCCAGACACTGGTCAGACTAGGGAATGGAAGAAGAAGTATTTGAACTCAATGGTATTACAATGGTAGATGAAATCTATGTTGGGGCTAGTTTTGAAGGAAAAACAACTTGAGAGGTATAATTTCTTTACCTCTTTGGAAGACATTAAAAGAATGTTGATGAACCAACACTTCACACTGAATAGGATGGATGCAAGGCTTTCCCATGTGGAGGGACACTTATAATGTGACTTTGGAACTAATTCACCTCTAGATTGAGTGCAAGAGACCCAACACCCATTTCATCTTCCGAGTCTAAATGATTCTCTCACCTGTCATCTTTTTAGTTCTTTATTATGTATAGCTTGGATATCCCAACAATAAGGGGTTTCATAATCTCTTTTTTTATTTGTATCTAGTTGTATGGCATATTTTGGGATGAAGGTTTCTTTAGGAAACTTTTGGTCTCTCGGAACCTTGGTAGCCCAATAAATACACAAAGAAATCATGTGCTCGATAGATTCTATAATGATGTATATATAAGCAACTTTTAGCAATATAATGTATTAATTAAAGAAAACACACACACACAACAACAACAACATTAAAATATTTTTTAATTAGTTAAAAAAATAATATAAAAACCATTGGTAATGAGTCAAGAAATTGAAATTACAATTTAAGAAAAGTCTTTCATATTTTAAAATAAATTACAAGTGAATCATAATTTCACAATAATAATAATAATAATAACATTGTAGAATTTAAAAATCTCCTAAGAGAAGAAATATAGGATCAATAAGAATTTTATATGAAATAGGTGTGAATATGAAATAAAAATATTTGAAATAAAATATAGAGTTTTATTAAATTTGTCACACTTTTTCTTATTTTAAAACCATGTATTTTAGTTTATATATATATATATATTATATATATTACTATATACAATTATAAATGTATTTGTTTAATGAGTTTCAAAATAAAATGAAAATTAGAAATATTGAAAGGGATTAGAAAAATAAAATTGAAGGTTTTGTTGTTTTTTAATTCTAGACATACAAGATGGTTATGCCAAAGCTAAATCCAAAGAAACCAAATCAACAAACATGTGGGTAAAATATTTTAACCTAGCAAAGAAATTCTAAATTTTAAAAACACATAAACATTATTTTTACCACATTCCATTTTAAAACATGCAAACCAATTGTCACTCATCCATTTACAAAATGTAATTTTTAACACTATAAAGTTTCTTTAAAGTTTAAAAACATATGTATTCCTCAAACATGGTCAGTTCTCCCTATTCCAGCATTTTCTACAAACTTAATAGTGGTATTTGTATTCCAATATCGAGATATTGATATTTGTCATTGGTATTGGTATTTGTCATTCATGACCCTTGCGCCTTATCAACTTCATTTAAAACCTAATGCCCTTAATTTTCCCTCTCAACCATGGTCAAAGACTTGAGTATCATTCATTGTGCGTAAATATCCCTAATGGTGTCCATATCATATTTGGAGGTCAAAAATCCAATAGAGATGGTTAATATCATGGTTTAAGTCCTTAAATATGGTGCTTGAGCTCTATTATTTTATTTAGGGTCTAAATATTGATTGCATCTGAATTTGTACAATATAGGTGTAGTGGAAGGTAAATGTAGCACATGACTTCACACATTATGGGTGCTCTTTTTAGATGGGATCTATTTTTCTTTTGTTAATATTTAATGTAGTTTGTACTGAATTGTTTGATTAAGAATTCCATAGTATGATCATAGTATATCCACTATACTTGTATTGTTGATGCAACCCCTACATGAGTACCCAACAATTCAAGGTGAAGTGATTGAAGTAATCCATGTCAAATCCATGATTAAAGAGACAATCATACCCCATATTTTACTCATAATATACACATTGCACATGCCACTAGAAATTGATGATTTTATTATGCAAAGAGATAATTGGTTATATTGAGAAGCTTATTATATAGGTATAAGTTTTAATAATTTTGGTTCATTTTTAAAGTTACACAACCATTTGGTACTTTAAATACATTGAAATGTATTATTGGAATGCATGTGTAAGTTGTCAATAGTTGGAAGTTTTTGTCATTGGTGTCAAGTTCCATCGTGAATTTCAAGTTCAAGGAGAGTTTTTTGGTTTTATATCCCTCTTTTATAGCTTTCCAAGGGTATATGGAACTTCATCTAACTCTGGAAGAATGAAGAAAAATTTGAGTTTGAATTCATGGATCCCAAACATAGTTTCAAATGATAAAGGTTCGAGGGTATCTAGTTGTCTGAGAATTTGGGTTGATCAGGGTGCACCAAGGTGGACCCTGCCAAACCAAAGGTGGACCTCAATATGACATGGAAACACACATGGATATAGGTGGCAATGAAAAGTGGTTCACATGGAAAAAAGTGACATGTTGATGATGCAACACCTTAAGGTAAAGACTCATTATATGTGGCTTTACCTCCTTTGGATGGTCAAAGTGACACATGATAGTATTGGTGGAATTAATATTTTAGTATAGGCGTCATTGATGTGGCAATGACATGAAACAAATAACGACATGGCACTCTATCGTTATAACACATGGTAGGTGACTTTGACATTTTTGGGTAGCCAAGTGGCCCTTTTTCATTTTCAAGTTACATGTGGTAGTGATGTGGTAGTTTCATGGTATGACAGGTGGATAAGAGATAATATCATGATGATGTCGCATGACAAGTGGTAGAGAAATGATGTGGAAATTGATGTTGCAATGACATGGTTGATGATGTGGCAGGCCTCAAGATTCACACCAAGAAGTGGTTTTTTAAACTTCCTAGTGTTAAATTATTTTATTTTTCTAAACAAATTTAGATTCTATAGGCAAAAGGCCATATGGGCATTCGAGCATTGGGTTGTGTAGGTGTTGAGTCATTGATGTGGGAATCGAATATTGAATCCCTAGATCCATTCACATACAAATTTTAAAAGTGTTTTCCGACCATATGACCATCTAGTGGCAAGGCATCAAGTGTGAAGGGAAGTGGGGACCAAATCTTAGAAACTCGGAACTAGGCCTTAGTACCACTATCAAGGTCAAAGTGGGATCCATCACAAGTTTATATGTTTGTCGAGCCATGAGGCATTCATTAGTGCAATTTTGTTTTGAAGGGAAGTGGGGATTAGATACCAAATCCCTGGATTTATCTAGATGTGAGGATATTTGGACTTGGGCTACATCTGGGTATCCTCTGTCTTGAAAATTGGTCATGCTTGGAATCATCTAGATGCTAAATTTACTACGGAATTATATATATATATATATATATATATATATATATATATATATATATATTATAGATAGATAGATAGATATAGATATAATGTAAAATTCCATATTGCATATGTTTAGGGCTAAGCACCTACTAAGCTTAATCCATTCATGTTGGTTCTCAATTATTTTCATCAGGTACCTTAAAAATCAAGGGTTGAGATTCGAAATTTAGTGTTTTAGGGATGCCCAAAATGAAAAGCAGCAAATGATGTGAGAAGTCAAGTGTCTCATATTATCATTATTATGAAGGAAAAATATTGTTGTAGAAAATCAATAATTGTACAATTCGTGAGAGGGAGAAAAGTTTCATAAAACTTATATAAGTTTATTTTACGCTTAGCGAGAGAGAGAAAGAGAGAGAGAGAGAGAGAGAGAGAGAGAGAGAGAGCTAAAAAGAAGCTAAATGTGGAGATTGACTCAGATCTAAAACTCATGTGTACAAGAAAATTGTTGGGCTAGAGTGTTGAATATTTATTTATTGTAAAGGAGTAGTGTCCATATCTAGAGTTATAAAGGAGTTTCTCTAATGTGATTTAAATAAACTTGAATCAAAGAATCAAAGATAGGGAGTGTGTTGCAAAGAAAAAATTACACAAGCTAGGCATAACCAATATTAAAGTTTGTTATAAGGGACTGGATTATTCTTCAGGTAGGTTCTTGAATATATCAGGGTGTTGGTTCTTAGAGAAATTTGGTCCATACAACAATGGGAGCTAGTGCTTCTAGAAAGTGGGTGCATGAAAATAAAAGGGGGGGAGCCTCCTATAGGTTGGCTCATACATACTCTAATGTAAATTTAAGTTGGTGCTTGCATTTACACTAAATTTAAAATAATATCTATGGTTTTCTCCCGTATAGGTTTCCACTAAACATCCAATGTGTAATTCTTTATGTGATTGATGAACTATTGTATTATTAAATTTGTTTGACTAGATAAATAGATTTTAAAATTTTACATAACACTAATTTACCTCCCCTCTCATCAAAATAGAGTGCTAATTTATCATTTGTGCCATGTCACTACCACTAGGATAACACATGTACTACAATTTGGATGCCACTGACACTTCCATGTGTCACTCTTGACCTGCGAGAGGATACCAGAAGACCAAATATGCGAAGAAATATACCCAGAACACATAACAATGAGAAATAATAGTGTGTATTTTATTATTCAGAAAGGAAAGAAATGTTCACTTACCTCTTCGAGGGGGCAACCTCCACTAGAGCTATGCTCGATTACAAAATAAGACATGAAGCTCATCAAGGGGAGTCTCTATCCTTTATATAGGATTCATACATGCAATAACATGGGTTAGTACTATGGTTCTTATTAATACCATCTATCTAATACCATGGCCCATTTGCAACTAATTGTGGTCCCTTCTTTATATGCGGGTCAACCACTTACAATTATTAATATGGGCTTTATTGACTCTTTAACTAACTATAACTATGACTCAACCCTATTACATAAATAAGGGGGTTACGGTTGCACCCTAACATGTCCTCCCCCATAAAAATAGCCTTGTCCTCAAGGCTAAAGTTGCAGAAATTGTTGAATAATAGTGGTTGGTTCCCAAGTCGCATCTTCTAGAGAGGTATCTTTCCACTTGACGAGGACTTCCTTTATCGTGCAGCCACACAGGTGCCGTTCTCATGTGTTAAAAACCTGTTCAGGTTGGAGCTAGATTGAACCTTCTTCATCCAATTTAGGTAGATTAGTTTGAATTCTGCAATTGTTCCCAGCCAGTTTCTTGAGGCATGAGACATGGAAGACGAGATGGATTTTTGTAGTGGCAAGGCTAGCTTGTAGGCTACTCCTCTGATGCGCTGAAGTATTTGATATGGTCCATAGCATTTTGTATATAATTTTGACAACCATTGTCTTTGAGTGATGTTTGCTGATATGGTTACATGCTCAAGAATACCTGATCCCCTTCTTGTAATTTTCACTCTTAATGATGTTGGTCTGCCTATTGCTTCATGCAATTTTGAGCTTGATGGAGATTCTCTTTGGGGTGGGCAGGCATGGTTGCATGGTTCTGTAGGATTTGATCCACTGCTTGTACCTTAGAGCATCCCTGGAAATAAGAATTAGGTGAAGGGGGGAGTTGACCATAAACTGCTTCAGATGGAGTCATGTTAGTGGTGGCATGATAGTTAGTATTATACCACCATTCAGCTAGAGGTAACCACTGTACCCATAGATGTTGCTTTTCTGAAGTGAAACACCTAAGGTAGGTCTCCAGAAATTTGTTGTTTGCTTTAGTTTGACCATTAGTTTGGGGATGATAGGAAGTATTGAGTTGTGATAGGAAGTACTGAGTTGTAGTTGGGTACCTTGTAACCTGAAGAGTTCCTGCCAAAAGTTACTAGTGAAGATTGGGTCACGATATGACACAATGAAGATCTGGTCCATGAAAGATTGAGCCACCAAAGTGGGTGTAAAAGGGTGGGGTAGGGCACAAAAATGTGAATACTTAGAAAGTTTGTCCACAACCACCATGATGACTGACTTGTTGCCTGACTTCGGAAGACCAGTGATGAAATCCATAGAAACCTCCATCCAAATTGAGGCAGGCAAGGGCAATAGATGCAAGGTGCCTGTGGATTTGACTGTTTCTCCTTTGTGGCACTGAAACACGTCACACTTAGATCCTAAAGTAAGAATGTCCTTTTTCATGCCTATCCAAAAGAATAAACATCGAGTGCGAGCATAAGTCTTCTAAAATCCTGAATGGAATGTAGTGGGAGATGAGTGAAACTCTACAAAAATATGACTTTTGAGGGTGGATGTTGGTGATATCACTACTTTGTCCTTGTAGTGTAGAATCCCATCCTACCAAGAGTAGCCCGCTGTGGAATTTGGATCTACCTGCAATTTATTAATGTGTTGGGAGAGCGAAGGATGTGAAAACCATTCCTTGTGAGCCTCTTCAATCCATTATAGAATGGGAAGAGAGATTGATAGTAGGGTGCTTTCCTCCTCAAATTGGTGTGATAATGCATCTGCTACAACATTTTCATGCCCTTTTTTGTAAATTACCTCATTATCATATCCCAAAATTTTGGCTATCCATTTATTTTGTTGTGGCGAGGATAGGCGTTGCTCCAATAAATATTTAAGGCTTTGATAGTCTGTGCAGATTTGGAAACTCTACCCCAATAAGTATGGTTTCCAGGTATCCACTACATGTAAAATGGCCATCATCTCCTTCTCATAGGTAGATTGTCCCAAATTTTTCCCACTTAGTTTTTGGATAGTGAAGGCCAAGGTTGTACCTTCCTGCATTAAGATAGCCCTAATACCCATACCTGAAGCATCACATTCAATCACAAAATATTTTTTGAAGTCGGGTAGTGCCAATATGAGAGTGCAACACATGGCATGTTTCAGAGCTATAAATGCCAATTACGCTTCATCATTCTAGAGGAATGAATTTTTCTTGAGAAGGTGAGTGTGGGGTCTAGGAATGCGATCATAATTGTGGAAAAATTTGCGATAGTAGCCTGTGAGACCCAAAAATCCTGTCAAACTCTTCAAGGTCTTTGGTTGAGGCTAATCTTGCATTTCCTGTATCTTTTTGGGATCCACCCTGACACCTTCACGCCCCACAATGTGGCCCAAATACTCGACTTTTTTCATGCCAAAAGAGCACTTGGACAATTTGAGAAATAGTTTATGCTTCCAGAGTAGTTGCAAGAGCAGGTCTACATGCTAAAGATGTTTGTCCCAGGTGACGCTGTAGATGAGAATGTCATCAAAGAAAACAAGGACAAATTCTCTGAGATATGGTTTGAGCAGGTGATTCATGAGGCTTTGAAAAGTGGATGGGGCATTACATAGACCAAATGGCATGACGAGGAATTCATAATGGCCTTCATGAGTTCGGAAAGCAATGTTTGGAATGTCTACTTCTTTCATGCGAATTTGGTGATAGTCTGAGCGAAGGTCAAGATTAGTAATGAATTGAGCCCCATTTAGTTCATCCAACAAATCATCAACAACCAGGATTGGAAATTTATCTTTGACTGTCAGCTTTTTGAGGGCCCTAAAGTCTGGACACATACGCCATTCCCCATCTGTATTGAGCACCATGACCATAGGCAATGAATAAGTACTAATGCTAGGACGAATGACACCAGCTTCTACGAGTTCCTTGATGATTTTTTCAATTGCATTCTTTTGGGTGAAAGGGTACCTATATGGGTGCACCTTTGGTGGTTGTGCCCCTAGGACCAAAGAATGCTATGATCATGTTCCCCTCTCGAGGGTGGAAGCTCATGAGGCTTGTCAAAGACCTGCAAATGGTTTTTTAAGACCTATTGCATCTTAGGATGAATATGAAGAGAAGTGGGCTCGAAGGCCTGGATGGCATTAAATTGGGCTATAACTCCATGGTCACCTTTTTTTAACAGCTTTTCCATCCTATGCGAGTTGATGATAGAAGGAGCGCTTGCCTGGAGTCTGCGGAGGGTATGTGTGTGGTCATTCTACTTAAATCTCATATAAAACTCCTGGAAATCCATTGTGATTGGGCTGAGTTTGCAGAGCCATTCAACACGCAAGACAATGTCACACCCACCCATGTTGATGGCAAACATGTGGGTCTTTAGGTGATAATGCCCCATCTAAAGTTTGAAATTTTCACAGCGGTCTTAACATTTCATTGTCCCCCCATGAGCAATCTGGACTTGGAAATTAGAGACTGCTCTGACAAAACAATTCACTACTTGAGAGACTCTTTGATGGATAAGTTTATGTCTGTTGCCACTATCAATCAAGATTACTACAGGGTGATGTTTAATAAAAGCTCTAACTTTGAGAGTTTGGGGAGAAGAAATTCCTGCCAAAGCATGGAGTGAGATAACTGGTTATTCTGGTGTAGCTGGGAGCTCATTGTTTGACTAGTTGTCCTCATCTTCCTCCTCTGGTCCCTCAAATGGTAGGGCTTCCTCAGATGAACTATGATCAGTAGCATCATTTTGAAAGAATTTGGGTTCCTTGCATTTATGCCCCAAAGAGTATTTCTCATCATAGTAGCAACACAATCCTTTCTTTCTTCTTTCTACCATTTTTGCTGGTGACACCTTTTAAACCTTAAGTGTTTGGGTAGTTCTCGAAGCCTGGGTGGGGCGTCCCTTGGCTATGAAATTTGGACGAGTGGACTGGGCTGCTAACACACATTCTACTTCATGAGTTGTCGTGCAAGTTGCCATCCATGTGACTTGGTGGTGCATCTGGCCATGGGCTTGTATGGCATCTTTGAGACCACTAATAAAACATTCCAAGTAGAATTCATCTGCTAGACCTCCTGTGTGGAAGGCTAATGCTTCAAAGGCTTTAATGTATTCATGCACTATTCCTGTTTGTCAGAGCTTAGTAAGATGACCCAAAATGTTAGATTCATGGTCAAAGCGATCAGAAAGGGCTTTTGAGAATATCTACCAAGTCATTGGCCTTGCATAGTAGTGTTGATGCCACTACCACCATTGCCATCTTTCTTGGTCTAACTACAGGCTTCCCACACTTAGCTTAGTCACATCATCTCTGATGTGATTCAATGTGAAATATTTCTCCATTTGTGATAGCCATATGGCCAGATGATAGCCAACAAATTTATACACATCTAGCTTGGGTGGTTGAGGCTAGGATTGTTGGTGGTTTCCATAGAAGTGAAGAGAATGGCTAGGTTTTCCCTCAAGGTTTTCATTAAAAGAATATGCCTTCGATTGTTCCCCTGACATTCCCTTTGTGATTGCATCATTTAAGGACTAGATCTGCCTCGTTAATTCCTCCAACTTTTGTTCAATGGTGTCTATCTTCTCATTGGCCATAGCTTGAGCTCTAGTTTGTACCATGCACAGATCCGGTGCACTTGTTATTACTGTGAAAAAAAATTGGGACCACTCGAAATTTTGACGCTGAGAAGTGAATGGTACCACCTTACTTAGGCCATCGACCTGATTCTTATGGGTTATCTCCTATAAGCGTCTCGAGAGTTTTTTTTTTTTTGAACTCTAAAAGGAATTTTACTTCTTGCTTAGGAATACTACGGTAGCCGATTCCTAGAAAAGTTAATTATGCCCAATGTCCTACGAGAATCACACCTAGGTATAGGAGCCACAAGCCTGCCCGCAAAAATAGTTAGATCTATCGGTAAAACCATCAGCTGCAGAGTATGAGTAGGAATGTGGCAGTAATCGAACCCTTGTTGCTAGATCTGAATGGCGGATCCAATTGTTGCAGCTGCGACAAAACCCAACCTGTTAGACCTGATCTAGTCAAGATGAGGCATGATCTAGAGAGAGACAAGGGAGCTATGGTCTCAAAGAGTGTTAGGTGCTACAGATCGCAATATACATAAGGGTCGAACAGTAGTACTCAGCCCAATATTTTAGGGCACTAACTAAGGAGAATCAACCGTACCCTTAGCCGTACTAGCCGACTACCCTATCATACACACGAGTAATATCCTCGCATGCTATTCTCTGTGTACTGTAGCAGCAAGATGGCCGACGATTTATCTATGGTGAGGTTTTAGGTGAGCCTAGGGGGCTTCCAATATTCCTAGAGGGTACTTGGAAGATAGTCTGTGTGTGGCTCTGTCTAATGCGCTACTACTCGAAGGGGTACCCACAAGGGTTACAAGGGAGTCCAACAAGCGTGACCACCTCTTGTATTTCCTATGTGCATGCCTCCCTAAATCCATAGGTTTATGTGCTTAATGATAGATCCTGTGGTTTAAAGGTGTTGGAACACGTCTCTAGTGTTACCAGGAATAGTTTCCACTCGGAGCTACTATTCCCACTAAGACTGGTAGCTATCTTAGAAACAAACAAGTAAAGACTACTTTCGTTTTCCTTTATGAAAAAGAGTGGAACAAAGGACATCAACCTTAGTCTTGTGCTTGGTTCCTTACTTGATTCCTCTCCTTCCTGATAGATCTTTGTCGCTTATTCTTCGTCTGCCCAGCTTCAAAGAGCACCTGTGGAATCAAAGTAGCATACTACTATCAAAGAACAAAGATCTATACTCATAAATAACACAGGATCATATATGTATTAACCATACAAATGCATATATAATCAAACATACAAGAATATGGAGGAAAACTTGAATAGCTTCATTAATATAAAGAATAGCAAGAGGATTACAACCAATTGTTCTGACCCAGCATCATCCTCCAGCAAGAAATCCTGTCTTCACCTCAAGTAAAGCTTAGATCACCCAACACTATGAAGTTTCACCAGAAAACCAAGAGCACTTCTCTACAAGATATAAGGTTCCAGCCTTTGGATCTCTGTGATGAGGGATCCATATATAGATAATTGTAGGGGGTGAGTCATCTACTAAGGTTTTGATTAGTGTCCTCTCTCTGATAGTTCTTGATCCCACTTAGAGACTGATGATCTCTTACTCATCCCTGGTCGAAACAGAGAGACAAGTGTCAGAGGGGAAGTTTCTGGAAGATTCCATGATCTTCCACCTCACAAACTGTCTCTGCCATTTGTCCATTCTCGCCCATCACACCCTACAGAGGAGACATTTAGTAGGAATTGCACCCTTTACAATGGGAAGGTGATATGCATCACACCCTCTGCACTGGGTATTTAGTATGGTCCAGTTTTGACCATTTCTGAGCAGTTTTTAGTGGAGAACTTCTGGGAGATGATGTAATCAGCTGACTTTTTTCCTTTAGGTAGTGAAGCGACACTTTTAGGGACTTAGGAGCCCTCAGTTTATGGACATTTATGATTGGGGTTGCAGTGCCGAAAAATGTCTATAACAGTTACCCCCTAAAGCATGAGGTCAGTAATCTTTTGATGTCGGGTGAAATGCTTTATCACGAGGATCCGAAGTTTTTTCGAGATGGGAGGCGACCTGTAATAAGATAAAATATAATTAATTATCTTCATAATAGTTTTCATGATCTAGTTGAGGCGAGCATTCCCATGCTCAGCTTTATAAATTCATTTTCATGTACATAGGACAAACAATCGTCTGTGTAGCAGACTGATGATTTGGACTCATCATCCTTTGATTTGGATGATCATCTGTTCGGAAATGATGTACATTTGATGTCTTTATATTTCTGAATATATCACAGCCCAGATGGATGAAACTAGATCCGGGGTCTTCAAAACTCGTTCAATCTTCACTCGGAGTACAAGTCGATCCATGTGAAAAATGTTCTGGAGTCAAACATGGAAAGACATCGCCTGATTAC
>APFE031036275.1:162001-277092 GCA_000404065.3 Pinus taeda | reverse complement strand
AAAACCACCTGCTGCAAGTCATCTCAATCTTCTTCTTAATAAGAAAATCTTTTTACAATATTTTGTACTGGTGCAGCCTTATACCAGTACGGGAGCTACAAGCCCCTTTGCTCTTGTACTAGCCGATCCATTTACTAGTGCACAGGCTACTACCTGCTACAATGCTCCAAAGATTTCCTTTAGCTCTTGTACTAGCTTAGATACTAGTACGTAGGTGCTGACCTACAGTCCTCTCTCCTCCAGGTACCACGTTTCATCAATTTTCATACTGGATACACTGAAGCACAACACATAATCTGAAGGCCACGTTTCATCAAATTTTCATACTGGACCCATCAATATCATTGAATCACACAATCAATCTGAATCACCCAATATTGAACCACTGAACCCTGTCAACAAAAGCAGTCACCAGAACACAGAGCAGAACCCTGAACACTATTCAAAACCAACTGTATCATCAACATCATAGCTTAAATGTTATACGCTATTTGGATGAACCAAACCTGCGTACATACGCGTTTTTACCAAATCCAACCCGCGTATAGATCTATAAATATTCAATCATGACTTTGCCGCAAATTCAAACCCAGTTCAGATCATTACATGCGTCAGTATATGGATCTAGAATAAATATAATCAATCATATAGAGATAGTTCATTTCAAACCATTTGATCCAGATCTATCCTTAGATCTTGTTCTCCATCAACTTGTGATATCCCTCCTTAACTTATATCAAGCAACCCATAACCTGCATACTGGATCTCATCCTTCATCAAATATTCAAGACTTTTCCATACATTTGCCTAATGATCTTCTTCTCCTTTTACAGTCTTAGGCCTTGCTCAATACCATGGTCCAAAACAATAACAAACCAATACCATCAACTCAATACTAGGGATCAACACGTCTGTTGAGATGCCATGGTCCAAAAACCATAGGTTCAAATTCCAAGGACTAACCGCCATGGACCAAAGGTAAGTTTTCCAACATGTACGTGCTTTTCTGTGCATGGAAGTGCGTGCATACGCATACGCGACTTCTGATCAACAAACCCGCGTGTATACACATTTTTGTATACCCAGAAAACTTGCGAGTATAACCTGAGTGTATACCCTACTTGGTATATAGCGAACCTGCATATATACGCCACTTGGTACATAGTGAACCTGCGTATATCCTGCCTTTGTACACGACTTGGTATATAGTGAACCTGCGTGTATACTCAGCTTTCTTCATTCTTTGTAATCTGATCAGCAATTCTTTGCTACTGAACTACTGCACTATAATTTGTCATCTTGCCATCAAGGACAACACTTGTATCATAATGCCAACACAATCCTAGGTATTA
Organism: Pinus taeda; assembly: GCA_000404065.3. Lineage (NCBI taxonomy): Eukaryota > Viridiplantae > Streptophyta > Pinopsida > Pinales > Pinaceae > Pinus > Pinus taeda. The sequence continues at coordinate 275,740 of APFE031036275.1, read as the reverse complement.
TTCCATAAGTGCTTACCCTAATCCTAAGGATTTATCACCTAGGGTTTCATATTTAAACGCTAAATTCATACAAACCATAGAAGTTCCAAAAAATATTCAACAGTCCCATGGTTTTTTCTACAAACCATAAATTTTCATGTTTTGAGTAATATAGGGTTTACAATCGCTAAAATTACAAGCCCTATATATTCAACCAAGCATTCAATCTTGATTAGCTAAAACCCTAGGGACTTGCCAAGACATGCAATATTTTAAACCCTAGATATTTTTAAGCACAATATTATTATAAAGTAAAAATAAACATTGCAAGTTTATCATGTGAAGTAACTTAATCAAGAATTCAAATTTCAGAACAATCAATCAATGGATGATGTACCAATGATAGTGTAAGACAAGAACATTCTTGCACAATCATTATAAAAACTTTCATGATCAAGGATATATTGTTGAATATGTTTCCAAGTATGTGGCTAGAGCATGGATCACCTCTACACCATGGGGTGACCATAGTAGCTTTGTCAGTTGAGGTAATGGTTGAGTATGTTGCCAACGTGAGCATGAGTAGATATTACATGGAGGAGTGATAGTATCTTTGTAACTTAATACTGATGCTTATAACAAAAGCTTCACAATAACATTTCAATTTTGAAGCCGTTGATTACAACATGAGTTTATAGGCCCTATCAGCCTCTCAAGGCATCTAGGTATCCTATTTAGATACTTTAAATTCTCCCATTCCATCACTAGTGAAAATTAACCCACCGGGTCCAATCCGAAATGATTGCATTTCATTTCTTGAAAATGATGTATCTCATTCATGAAACCTTGTTATCATTTCCAACTAAATTAGTCTTGAAAGTGGCATTGGAGGCTTCAATAACATGGGAGTGCAAATATTTGTAGTTATCTCTTGCATAATTTCAATTTCATGTAAGCCAATAATGACATGCATTATAATTTCTCTAATTTTGTCCTCTCCTACATCTATTATTATTCCTTTTGTCCATGCTTCCTTCATATATCTTTGGAGTTAAAGCCCTTTTGGAGTTGTACCTACTTTTCATATTTCCTCCTATTGTTTTTTCTAAGATGATATCCATGTCTATATCCATCACTATAAATTTCTTTGACATGATATCCATGTCGATCTCCATCAGTAAAGACTTCTTTGGGATTATTTCCATGGCGTAAATTTTTGGGCTAGTTTATGTTTTTGATTTTCTTGCTTGAATGCCAATAGATTATTCAAGACTACTTCTGCTCTGTTTTCTTGAATGCCAAAAGATCATTCAACTCTACTTCTGCTTTTCTTGCTTGAATGCCAAAATATCATTCAACTCTATTTATTCTTTTCTTTTCTTGCTCAACAAAATCTCATTCAACTCTGCTTCTGACTTTATTTCTGCTTTGCTTTGCTTTGCTTGCTTGAACAACAAAAGTTCATTCAACTCTACTTTTGATTTTCTTTCTTGCTTGCTTGAATGCAAAAATATCATTTAACTCTACTTCTGATTTTCTTGCTTCCTTGAATGTCAAAATATCATTCAACTCATGATTTTCTCAATTCACCACCATACTCACAATTGTTTCAATATTCTAAAAAAATAAAGGATCCAAAGGTATATTTGGAAAATAACATCGTGAAAAAGGCTTTAATACAACTATCTTTATTGGTAAAGAATAAGCATCATTCTGGCATAATCATTATAAACACTTTCAATATTATCATTAACTATAATCAATTCATTTCTCCAACTACAATCAACCAATGTCTAAAATTTTCTGTATTGATAAGGAATTGTTCACCTGATGGTTTTTGTTGTAGCATTGTAGATCATATTATTAATGGCTAGATGAGGATTTGTATATGTTGTTCCATTTTTCTACTATAACTAGTCCTTAACATGTGAGACAATATGATGATATCATGAAGTAGAAATATATGATGATGATATTTTTCTAGCTTCTTGACAAATAATTTATTATTTATTTAAGCGTATTGCCCCTACTTCAAAACCTTTGTGACTAATACTCAGAAAGTCAATGACTTTTTTCTAAAATGCTTGTATTCTAGCTCCTCTATCATCATTAGAGAATTTTGAGGTAAAAAATGAGCCTCAAAACAAAGATGTACAACCAAAATAAAATTTATGATAACCAATAGAATTCAAGATGATGGTGTCTATCGTGAGTGACAATTCACCATTTTTGGAGTAAAAAAGTAAAAATATTTAAAAACCTACCTTTTAACTCTTATTTTAAACTTATATCCCTATGGTTTTACTCAAATTTCAAGCTGGAGCATTCATTGGATATGAAATTTAATTCTCCATCCAAGGAGTACCCATGTTGCATACTTTTGATGGACCCTAGTATATAAAAATGAAAAATATATGAAAAACATGATTGCAATCACATTTTTCATGTATTTGTCATTTTTCATGTAGCAGGGTTCACCAGAACTATGAAACATGAGTATGCCTTGGATGAGGAGTTAAATTTTGCATCCAATGAGTGCTCTCGCTTGAAATTTGAGTAAAACCATAGGGAGATAAGTTGAAAATACGAGTTAAGAAAGTAGTTTTTTCCTTTTTCCCTCTAAAATTTGATGATGTAATCCAATCTTATTTTGTTATTTCCATTATTACTTCATAATATTCCTTATGAGGCCCATTTTAGACCTCAAAATTTATCTAATGTTATAGTCATAATGGTGATATTATAAGATCTCTATTGGATTTTTAATTATGTGTAAAACAAAACAAAGCATTATAGGGAAAATTTATTTTGAAACTCCTCCACAAGGAGAATTATTGTCAATGTGGATGGAGTAATTACTTTTTATTAATTTATTTTTCTCATTAAAAATCTTTGACAAATACAACTATAAAAAATACAATGTTATGAAATATATAGATGTATGTTAGTACTAGGAAATTGTTCATGAAGTGGAAATATATGATGAGGGTCTATATTTTCTATACCAATTTTCTACTGCAACTAGTCCTTAATATGTTAGATAATGAGGATTTGTATCTACTATTCCATTTTTTTGCTATAGTTATTCCTTTATTTTCTTGTTCATTAAAAACGGTTGACAAACACTGTTATAAGTAATATGATGTTCTAAAATATATAGGTGTACATCAATATTAGGAAATTTTTCATGAAGATGCAATTGTAGATGGTAATCTATATTTGCTGGTCCATTTTTTGTTGTAGCTAGTCCTTAATATGTTAGATGATAATTATGATTTGGAATATGAGGTTATTTTCTTCTTTTATGAACATTAAATATGTACTGGTTTTCCAATTAATATGAAAACCTTGTGTTTTTCTTCCTTAAAAAAGGGATTATCCACCTTATTGATTATGGATACTTTTAAATCTTAGTCCCCATAGTTGATTGAGTAGACATGTCATTGTTATTAGTGGTTTTATCAATAAGATTCATTGGTTCTTTATTATTTTGTTGTGGGCTTGTTTATGCTAGTTAATAATATGCTTTTTGAAAGTAGTGGTTCAAACAATAGTTGAAAATTTTACTTCATGAAAGTAGTGGTTCAATATAATGTCATTGTATAAGGACTAGTTTATGAAATTTGCATGTAATGCAAATTTGATCTAACTAGATTCTAGATATTTCACTACTATTTCAGATCTTGAGCTCACATTTACATGTACTCATTTGTTTAGGTCTTTTCTTGAATATGTTATGTTTTTATATGATGGTGTGGTTTAACACATTTGTATCCAATCTCCAAGGTGTGAATTTGGTGCTTGCTTCAAAAAATGATGATTGTTTCCTTTGGTGGTTACAATGGAATGCATTTCCTACCCAAAAATAAATTTGTATTTAGAATTCCCCACTAATTAAGTTATATTTTATTTGTTATTATTTTTGTACCATCTAACTTGTACTAGTACTAATATGAATTTTTATATTGTTGTACCATCTAACTTTACCATACTAATACAAAGTTTTATATTTGTATGCCATAATCATATGATTTTACAGTTTTTTTATATTCAATGCAGGTAGCAACAAAATGTCTTGCACCCAAAACTAAACCAAAAAGGTAAACCAAATTAATCTAGAAGAGACCAAAGAACAGTTCCCAAGCAAGAATTCAAAACACTCCAAAACCGTTAAAGCTAGGTAAACAAGTCAAACAAACAGACACACTCAAAGCAATCAAATCGAAAGCCAAAAGTGGAAGAAGGAAGGAAATGTCAATAGGCTAGGGCTATAGCACAATGGCTCAACTAAGGCCAATGTTTTAAAAAGGTAAAAGCAAGACCCTAGAGACAAGAAGGTCTAAACAAGATCAAACACAATCAAATAAACTTTTCTAGATGACAGTTGCACAACCAATAACAACACCACCAATTGTAACAAACACAAACAAGATAAGAAAGAGATCACTTAGAAACAAGTGAAAAAATCCAAAAAAAATCAGGATTTAAATAAAAATAGGATCTTAGTTGTTACTTGATCAATGAAACAAATTTGAAAAATTGGATCCAAAGGTGAGGACAATAGCCCCAACCAAAGCACACCAAATCTCCATGGAAAAACTTAGAGTAGCACCAAAGGAAGGATTAAAAAAAAAACAACATGAGTATACTCAGATATGATAGGTTTCATAGTTAAAATAAATAATAAGAAAAAAATCCAACAAATATCAGTAAGTTTTGAAGAAAAACACCTAAAAAATCAGGCAAATAAGCTGAAAGAAAACCCAAAAATTGGGAAAATGGATAAAAATAAGAATTTCAATCAGCCATATCTTCCTCGGTGTTTTTTGTTTTGAGGAAAAACATAAAGAGGATTACAAATATGTAATTATTTTTACTCAATTCTATAAATAAAATAACATAAATGAATAGAAAAAACAACTACGTGCGAGGGTAGAAGAAAACAAACTAACTAATCTTTAATTGACCATAAACCTCTCGTGCAGAGTCTGTTTTTAGTGATTTTTTGTTTTTGTTTTGGGGTATAAATCTAAGAGGAATCTAGATCAATGGTTAATTTTATAAAATTATGTACAAAAAAGAACATAAATTGATAAAATAGTCACATCTTGTAATTCTCTCATAAGAAAAAATAAAAAAAACTTCAGATCTAAGATCTACTCACATCTGAAGTAAGTAACACCAATGGAGATAAAAAATGATCCAAAAAGTCACATAGAACTCAACGAGAGACCAAAAAATAACCAGATCCAAAGAAAAAGATATGAGATCTAAATACAAAGAGGGAAAAATAAAAATGTTGTCATTGGAAGCACCAATCATGTTTCCTTTAATTATGAAAGGAGTTATTACTTCACGATCTCATGCCTGATTGAGATCACCAAACTATAAAAGGAATGACCAATAGAGATATAACTATGTCACAATCCAAATTATCAAACATGCATTAAACATTTGGTTCTATATAAACAACGTAAACTTTGAAATGAGAACTATAAACTCAAAATGAGAACTCTAGCCAATAAACCCCAAAAAAACATGGAAAACAGTGCTAAAAACAAAAAGTGTGTATTCTAGAACAATTTTTTTAGGGTTAACTTTCAACATATTTAAAAAATGGTATTAAAATCAATTTTTTTTGTAAAAACCAATTTTTTGTGCAAAATAAATGAGAGAAACACACTAATGTTTTTGGTAAAATAACACTTTTCTTTCCCAGGTATAATTTCAACATTTTTTAGTAATGATGATAAAGATAAAATAATGGGATCAAAAACATATTAAAATTTCATCATTTTTCATCCATGTTGTTTAACATATAATAACATGACACTAAAGATCGCTAAAATCCTAATTATTTTTAAACATAACATTAAAGATGAAAAAAATTGGAAAATTTTCAACCATAGAATTAAAAACTATAAGTTTTCAACACATTTAAACCATGGCATTATGAAAAAATTACATGACTAAATTAATCCAAATGTCAATACTTGTAGATTGAATGAAACATAAATTATATCTCTAAGTTATTGTTGCATTGTGGATATTCTAAACAATAAAACTCATCATAATTAAAACATATAATCCAACAAACATAAAAACGAATCAGAACTTCATTTAACATCATATGGAAATCAATTTTTTTCATTTCAAGATACGATGCAAACATCAATTATATAAATTGACTTAGACAATTATTCAAAATCACTCATATCTTCTTACACACCATCAGAATTCACATCTTCATATGAATGACTGGATGTAGATAAAGATGTTCCATATTCTTCTCTTTCATCAACTAGTGCCCTGTTTGAGTCCACATGCATGCCCACCATTTCAGGTTTCAAAACTCTTCTAGATCTATGACTGGGTTTAGTAGACTTCCATATCAACAATGTTTCTTCTGGTAACAACCTCTTCAAAATCTCTATCATCCTGAAGTGAAGAGTTCCTATCTTTGTTAAATTGAAGTCATACTCAAGTATGTCAACATTCTCCAATTTTAAGAGGTATGTGCAGCAATGATTTATATTTGTGCCCTTTCTTTTTATCTTTCCGCTATTTTTTTTTATCAACTACCATCTCTGGGTTGTACACACCATTGAATGGGTGTGCATTTGTGGCATACCATTGTAGTTCAACACATGCAACATCTTCATTTTCTGTAATGACCTTTATAACCTTAACAACCGAGAATGGATAGCCATTAGCATCTCCATCTGCTAGCACTGCGATCATGCAACCCTCCTTAATATCCTTTACTGAACCCATGTAAAGGCCTTCCTTGGCTTCACATTGTGCATGATATATTCTGGAACCAATATACATTTCTCTTTCCTCTACCTATGAAGAATTAATAATACCTTGAGATTGTTGTTGTTCAACAATGTTTCATTCCCCATGTTCATTTGAGAGACCTTGTGGCCAAATAAATGGAGTTTTCAAAGGAATATCTTCATTTGTTGTCCTTGAAATGATATCACTTTGATTATTGAAAAAAGACTCTCACCAAAATGAATCAGCAATATCAAAGTACTCATATGTATATCAAATACATTTTTAAATTTCTTCTAGGCAATCAAAATAATTTATACCTCTATTTAGCCTGTGTGGATTATGAACTTCAGCAACTAATTGTAATAACAATATATTTTATGGAAATATTGCATGATTTGGAATGAACTTCAAAAATGGAAAACCAGATGACGATGCCCATTCTGCAGTAGTTGAATACTTCTTTCCCCATATTAGTGTTTTCCCATTAATTTTTTAATATGAAATTGATGTTGGAAGCTAATGTCATTAAGTTGTTCAATGCATTTCTCCTCGCCATACGATCCCAAAATAAAGCTTTGCATGTCAACATTTTCTTCCAACACATCAAAAATAGGTAATGGCACATATGATTTCGTAATACATTCAATTAATGATGGCAAGATCCCAACATCCTTCCTCCTCAATATGACTAAAAAACAACTGAACATCTAATTAATATGGTCATGAGTGTGCACCACAATAAGGAAACTAATCTTTACCTTCTAAAATATTCTGAATTCAACAAGCATGTTTAGATATCCAAAAAAATCTGATTTTTGTTTTGACGAAAAGTGTTGACCAATTGTAGATACAAAACTTCAGGAAGATTACCAGACTAATGATAAAGCACATCATGAATTACGATTGTTGTCAAATTTTCATCATTATGAATATTTGGAGCTGTGAAGTATATCCTTGGAAACATTTTCCCATTGAAGACCATACAATCAACCAAGTGATAGTGAATAAAATTTTCATCCTGTAAATTTTTGGGTGTGTGAATAAAATGTGGTGGAAGTGTTTTCTTCTGATCCATACCATCAATTATCAAACCCAAATATTTATTTGGATTATCATAACACTTCTTTTGATGCTTGTACAACTTTTTCCTTTCACTTGTTTATTGTTTGCGATGCTCTTGAAGCGGTTTGACAATGGAATCTACATGACATAAAATGTTATGAAACGAGCTCACAAAAAGATAGAAAAGATAGATCAACGCCTTAGAAATAAGCCTCTTCGAGGGGTCAACCTCCTTTACATTACACAAATGAACAATTCTTGGATGATTCAAATGACAAAACCTCCTTTCTATATATAGGAGTCTAAGGGATCACAATATAAGCAAGTCGGCCTAACAATAATAATATAAAGGCACAAAAATAACAATTGAGGGATTCTATGGGGCACAATAATAACAATATGGGGACAATAGGGGCACAATAATAACAATAAGGGATACAACGACAATAGTAATGCAGGAATCACTAGTATTATAGGGAACTAACATGCCCCTCTCCTTTAAAAAAGTGTTGTCTTCAACACTTGAGTAGTTCTGGATGCTTCTGTATAAAATTTTCATCCTCCCATGTGGAATATTCAACAGGTAAGTTCTTCCACTTGATGAGATACTCTGAAACTGATCGATTTTGTAGATTTCGAGTTCTTGTTTCTTTGACTTCTTCAGGTTCCAATATGATTTTTCCTTCCTCATCAAGTTCTGCCAATATTTTTTGAACAAGAAACTTGTCACCTATAACCTTCTTTAAGCATGAAACATGGAAAACTGGGTGCACTCGGGAAGATGTAGGAAGCTCCAATTTGTACGCCATAGTACCTATCTTTTGCAACACCTCGTACATACCATAATACTTTGGTGATAATTTATTATCTTTCTTAGCTTACTTGAGGGAAATTTGTTTATATGGTTGTATCCATAGGAATACCCAATCACCTAAATCAAAACTTCTTTCGCTGCAATGGTGAGGTTATCCTTTAAGATTTGGAGAACATGTTGTTGATGCTCGATGTGATCTTCCATTGCTTGAACCTTAGAATTTTCTCTTAAATATGATGTGATGGATGGTGGATGATATCCATAAAGTGCCATAAATGGGGTCATTTTTGTTGTAGTATGGAAGGAAGTGTTATACCACCATTTAGCCAGAGGCAACCATTTGACCCATTGTGTCTATTTATTAGACACAAAGCAAAGAAGATATCCTTCGAAACATCTGTTTACTATCTTAGTTTTCCCATTAGATTGAGGATGATAAGATGAGATATGAGCTAACTGAGTACCAAGAAAATAAAATAATTTTGTCCAAAAATTTCCAGTGAAAATGGGATCTCTATGACTTACAATAATCTTTGGGTTTCCATGTAGCTTTTAAATTTTTTCCATAAAAGAAGTAGAAATTGTACTCGCTTTAAATGGATGAGATAAGGCACAAAAGTGTGCATACTTGGAAATCTTGTCAACTACCACCATGATAACACTCTTTCCTTTAGACTTGGGTAAACCTGTGATAAAATCCATTGAAACCTCCTCCAAACGTTGGCTTGGAATGGATAAAAGTTGTAATAGTCCTGGGGTCTTAATTGTTTCAACTTTATTTTCTTGGTAAACCAAACATTCTGCCAAAAACATCTGAATATCTGATTTAAGGCCATCCAAAAAAAAATCCTTCTTAACCATGTGATAGGTTTTTAGAAATCCTGAGCACCCTCCTAAGGGAGAGATTTGCAATTCCCTAATAATATTTTGTTTGAGTTGGGAATTCTTACATAGGCATAACTGATCCTTGTACCATAACGAATCACTTTTCCAACTAAATGTATCACATGTACTGGGATCTTGTTGTATCTTTTGAATGAGTGCCCACACTTCCTCGTCATTCTTCCATTCATCCCTTGCTTTGTTTATCCAACCTGGTTGGACAATAGAAATGGCGCAAAGAAATGCTTCACATCCTCATACTTTCTTGAGAGTGCATCTGCCACAACATTTTTCTTCCCTTTTTTGTAAACGATTTCAAAGTCATAACCCAACATCTTTGTGACCCATTAGGTAGGGTTTCCATTTCTTAAGTGCATGTAGTATTGCCAATATTTCCTTATAAATAACTTTGTGTAAATGCTTTCCTTTGATTGGATGAATTTCTAAAGCAATGAGTCTTTCTTCTTGCATTAAAACAAAACCAATTCCATTTCCTGAGGCATCACATGCCACAATAAAGGTTTTTGTGAAGTCTGGTGTAGCTAAGGCTGGTGCTTGGCACATTGCCTCTTTAAGATATTCAAAGGCCTTCGTTGCTTCTAGATTCCATGAAAATACATCTTTCTTCAATACTGTTGTTAGATGTGCTTCTATTCTCCCATAATTCTTAACAAACTTGCGATAATACCCTGTCAACCCGAGAAATCCTCGATGTTTTATGAATGTGGGGATTTTCCATTCCTTAATGGTTTTAATTTTGCTAGGGTCTACCTTAACACCTTCATGAGATACAATATGACCCAGATATTCCACCTCTTGTACTCCAAAGAAACATTTGGAGATTTTTTCATATAATTGTTTCTCCTCCAATAGTTTGAGTGCCATGTCAACATGTTGGACATGATCCTTCCAAGACTTGTTGTAGACTAGCATATCATCAAAAAATACGAACACAAATTTTCTAAGGAAGGGTTTGAAAATGGAATTCATCAAACCTTGAAATGTAGAAGGTGCATTAGTAAGGCCAAAAGGCATGACCAAAATTTCATAATGACTCTCATGAGTTCTAAATGCTATTTTTGGAATGAATTTAGTATTCATTCTAATTTGATGATATCCTGAATGAAGATCCAACTTGGTGAAGTAAATTGACCCATGCAATTCATCCAATAACTCATCAATGACAGAAATGGGAAATTTATCTTTAATAGTGAGTTTGTTGAGCTCCCTATAATCTGGACACATGTGCCATGATCCATCCTTCTTGTGAATCAATACTTATGGAGTAGAGAAAGAACTTTGACTAGGTTGAATTATACGAGCCTCTAGCATTTCTGCAACTATACACTTAATTTTACTCTTTTGGACATAGGGATATCTGTAAGGCCTGAATTTTAGAGGAACACTTCCTAGTACAAAATTAATAGCATGATCATGATCACGAATAGGTGGGAGGCCTTCGAGAGTCTCAAATACCTTGGAATGATTGTCCAAGACTTTTTGGAGATCTTGAGAAATGGATGATTTCGATGTGGGAACCTCTAGTGAAAATAATTGTGCAATTATGTCTCGTTGTTCTTCCTTTAGAAGCTTTGTCATTCTGTTAGAGTTGAATATCTTTCCCAGTTTCCCTGATATACCCCTTAATTCAACTTCCTTTCCTTTTGAAGAGAATTTCATGAAAATTTCTTGAAAATTAAAAGCTATTGTACCCAAGGATTGTAGCCATTGGACTCCTAGTACAACATCAACACCACCCATTAGAATGGAAATCATTAGGCTATTCAACACATATCCTCCCATGGATAGCTTGATATTATGGCACTTTCCTAAACAATCTATGGTTCTTCCACTTGCAACCATCACTTGACACTCTGGTGCTGGATATAGGAAGCAATTCAATTCCTTAGATATCTTACAATGAATAAAATTATGGGTACTTCCTGAATTAATCAACACTATAACCTTTTTCTTCTTGATATACCCTTTTATCTTGATAGTTTGAGGAGTGGTAATTCCAACCAATGCATTACAAGATATGGTTGGATTCATTTCTTATTTTTCAAAGGTTTGTTCTTGGTGTATATCCTCTTCTTTTTGATGTTTCTTGTTCCTTTTCTTCCTTCTCTTCACAATCTATGTAAAATAATTTCTTCTTGACACACTTATGACCTTTAGTGTATTTGCTATCACAACTGTAACAAAGGCCTTTTGATCTTTCTTCTTGCAATTGTTGTGGTGTCAACCTTGTAGGTTGTGGATGGCTAGGGGGAATAACACTTCCATCTTTATGATTGTGAGTGGTAGGCTTCCTTGTTTCCATAATTTTGCTTTCCATTTTTCTTGCTAACATGAATACCTTCTCTAATGAATCTGGTTCCCAAAGGCAAACCTCATGTTGGATGTTATATTTTAAATTCCCTATGAACACATCAATCCTATGCTCCTCTGGAATATATTTTACCCTTATATTCAATTTTTGGAAGTCCTCAATGTGCTCCATCGTTGAACCCTTTTGTTTGAGATTTATCAATTGGCTAAAAAGGTGTTGCTTTTTGTATCCTCATGATGTTCTATCATTTCCTCCGTAAAAATAGCCCAAGCAACAATTTTTTTATGAGAGAAAAGCCATCGATACCATACAAACTGATTTGGTTCCAAATATAAAGTTGCAATGCTTACCTTCTGTGTGTTTTCGACATTATGGAGATTGAAAAATTGCTCCATCTATAGTATCCATGTTCTGGGATCCTTGCCATCAAACTTCCTCATATCGATCTTTGGAACATGGTGGTTCTTCGATCCAATGTTAGAGTTTATGAAATCATGATTAACATTTATTTTATTCTCATCATGAGTTTCCTTTACGACCCTTTCACCATTAATAAGCATTTATTGTAGAAACTTTGTCAAATCTGTCTTCAAATCTATCTTCAAGTCTTCCATGCCTGTCTTTAAATCCATCTTCAAATTGTCCATCTTAGCTTCCAAACCATTCATCTTAGCTTCTACGCCTTTCTTTAAACCATCCACCTTAGCTTCCATGCCTTTCTTTAAATCATCCATCTTATCTTCTACGTCTTTCTTTAAACCATCCATCTTAGATTCTGTTACTTTTTGTGCAAGTGACATTTGTTGCACTTGGTATTGTAATTTTGATATATCATGTTTCATTTCTTCCTCTTCTTCATTAGTCATGCTAGAGCTTTCAGGTTGCTTACTAGGTGTTTCCATTTTCTTTCTTCCGAGCATTAATTACCAATAATAATGCTTCACTATGCCCTTTGAATTACTTCAAACTAATTTTTCAAACCAAGCTTATGAATTTTTTTAAAGAACTACACACCTTTTGTTCACTTTGTAGGAGCTCGATATTGAATTTGATGTATTTCTATACTCTTAGATCTCCAAGGTTTGAAATTTCTTCCTGCAGTAACCCTCTGAGTAATATTTCTAACTCCGCAAGTCTGATCAATATTGGATTCTCCAATGAAGAGTTATGCCAAATATCCCATGATGACTTGAGTATAGACTTGTTCAGTAGAGCGAATTTGTATGACATGATGTGGGTCACTGTTTCAACCTTAGGATCTGAAAATGTTACCCATAAAACTAAAATCCATCCTCTTACTGTATCTTTTGATGTAAATTCAATCTGATGCTCAAAGAGAATGTTATGATGATTTTCCCAAGGTGACCTATCTGGAATGTAATTTGGGGGTCTCCAAAAACCCTAAATTTCTCAAATTATATCTTTGAAAATATAGTGAGATAGGATCTAAAATTTGGAGCCGCAGTTCAGACCGATTGGTTCTCAAATGGTTTTTCTTTTTAGCTTCTAAAACTTTGTAGCGAAAGCGTTATAGCGCACATTCTATGATGACTTATTTTAGATGAAATTTTGGAGCTTGCAAAAGCCCTAACTTCCTCAGATCATATCTTTGAAAAATATAGTGCGACAAGATATGAAATTGGACCCAAGGTTTAGTGAGATTTCTTCCCAAATGGTTTTTTTTTAGCTTCTAAAATGTCACATAAACAAAGTTATAGCTAAAATTCCACGATGACTTGTTTGGAGCAATGAAACCTTGGAATCCAAAGCTCTAATACCAAATGTTATGAAATAGCTCACAAAAATATAAAAAAGATAGATCAACACCTTAGAAATAAGCCTCTTCATGGGGAACCTCCTTTACATTACACAAATGAACAATTCTTAGATGATTCATATGACAAAACCTCCTTTCTATATATAGGAGTCTAAGGGTTCACAATATAACCAAGCCGAACTAACAATAATAATATAAAGGCACAAAAAATAACAATAGAGGGATTCTATGGGGTACAATAATAACAATATGGGGATAATAGGGGCACAAAAATAACAATAAGGGATACAACGATAATAGTTATGGGGGAATCACTAGTATTATAGGGACCTAACATAAAATAAAGTCATTAATAAATACATTTTCATAGTTGATGACTATACAATTTTAAAAATTAATGTCATGAATGCTTACCTCTTTCTAACCCTTCACGTTTATCCCTTTTTTATTTAAGAGAAGCACATGTACTACAAAACGACATCCTTGTCTTCATAGGAATGTGGACATTGTTGAATTCTTTCTTCCATATCTTCACAAAATATTGATATGTAATAAATCAACCATTTCCTTCAACACCTTCTGCATATTCTTTGTATAAGTTTTAGATTTCGTGTCTTGAGAAATTATCTGGAATATATATTGTCTCTCTATTTCGCATACAATCTCCATGTTTTGAAAATAAGTCTTTCATCTATGACATTGCAGTATTTGATAATGGCCCAAAATATCATTTATGACATACTTTTGAATAAAATGTGGGATCCTTTTCCAAATTTTCTTATATTCTTGATAGACAAAAATTACCCATTGAATGAAACATTTTGAAAGCCTTTATACAAATAATAAAGACCCAATATGTTAATCATAACCTAACAATGTAGATTTCATGCACCCCACTAAATATGAATTTTGCATGCTTTTATTCATTGACAAATATCTCTTCCTTTTATCCAATGCAAACTTGAAATCCATATGTTTCAAGAAATCCTTTCAATAACATTCACTTGAAATGAGAGCACTGATAGAACTTATTCTCATGTGATATTATTCTTTACCCCTTGTATAACTAGAACATATTGGATTGATACAAAAGGGTCAGCTCCTACTCCTCGATATAATATTTTTTGGCAACGTATCCATTATTGAATCATCATTTGTATAAGAATTTTCATCATCATTAAGAGGAATATTATCCTCAATATGATCATCTATGCTTTTGAAATAATGACTTGGAGGATACTCTTCATCTTTCCCTTCGTCAGTGCTACCCTCATAGTCCTTAGAATTAGGACTAAATGGAAAATTTGACTCGATGTTTATTGGATATTCTTCATCATCTGTATTGTCAGTTTTTCTCTCATAGTTCATAAGATTAGGACTACATGGAAAATGTGACCCTTTACTTGCTGGAAATTCTTCATTCTACCCTTTGTCATTGCTGCTCTCATAGTCCTTAGGATTAGGTCTAAGTGATTCATCCTTCCCTTCATCACTACTACTCTCATAGTCCTTAGGATTAGGACTAGGTGGAAAATGTGACTCTTTGTTTACTGGAAATTCATCATCGCACCCTTTGTCACTACTGCCCTCATAGTCCTTAGGATTATGATTAAGTGAAAATGTGACTCTTGATTTATTGGAAAATTTTCATCTTGGCCTTAATCACTACTACTCTCATATTCCATAGGATTAGGACTAAGTGGAAACCTTGAATCTTGATTTATTGGAAATTCTTCATCCCGACCATCATCACTGCTGCTCTCATAGTCCAGAGGATTAGGACTAAGTGGAAACTATGACTCTCAATTTATTGGAAATTCTTCATACTAGCCTTCATCACTTTTTCTCTTATAGTCCATATGATTAGGACTAAGTAGAAACCATGACTCTCGATTTATTGGAAATTCTTCATCCTGGCCTCCATCACTATTGCTCTCATAGTCCATAGGGTTAGGACTAAGTGGAAACTGTGACTCTTTATTTATTTGAAATTATTCATCATGTTCTTCATCATTGATTATCTCATAGTCCATAAGATTAGGACTAAGTGGAAACCATGACTCTTTATTTATTTTAAATTCTTCATCATGCTCGTCATCATTGCTGCTCTCATATTCCATAGGATTATGATTAAGTGGAAACCGTGACTCTTCATTTATTTGAAATTCTTCTTTCTTCCCTTCATTATTACTGCTCTCGTAGTCCTTAGGATTAGGACTAAGTGGAAGATTTGACTCTCTATTCATAGTGAAAGAATTTTCATTATGTTCATAAATATGAATAGAGTTTTTATGCGACAAAGATGTTGTTGCTTCACAAAGAGAAACTTCACTATCAGAAGAATCCATTGTTTTCAAACATAAGAGGTTGAATGATACAAATGCACTCTCTCCTGATGATAATATATATCTTAAAGAATGAAAACTTCCCTCCAAAGTTTCCCTCTAAAATTTCGCCGAAACTTTTCCCTCCAAAAATTTGATTTTATGTATTTCCCTCCAAAATTTTCTTCTACAATCTATGGAAAATTTTTAACTAAAATTTTCTCATGAAATTAATCTTTTAAACTAAATCTTCAAATTAAAGTTTTAAACTAAATATTTTACTAAAATTAATCTTTTACTTAAACTATATATCATTTACTAGACAATTGATTTTTTTTTGTTTAATTTTTATTATATCTTTTATCACACATTTAAAATAAATTACTATATCACCATAACATGATTTATATGTTAAGTTAAAAAAAAATAATACCACATTCACCATGTGGTAAAACAATTCCGTAATTCCAACTATATCATAAATTACTATATCACTGTAACACGATTTATATGTTAAGTTTTTATTAAAGCAATTAATACCAAATTCACCATGCTGTAAAAAAATTCCGTGATTTCCACCATATCATAAATTAATATATCTCCATAACACAATTTATATGTTAAGTTTTTATATGAAAAAAATTAATACCGCATTCACCATGCGGTAATACATTTCCATAATTTCCACTATATCATAAATTTCATTATCACCATTCCTCACATCACATCAAGGCTTTTTGAGGTTCTTTAAAAGAATTGGAGCGTTTTGTGGACTAGCTACATTGTTATCGACAACACATTCAATGGAGGATTATCACATTTGAAAGGTTAGTTTCCCTTTTGCTGAGTGCAGGTATTAAACTCCCATAGGTTTACTAGTAGTTATGTGTTAGTTGGGTTGTTATATTTTTGAAAAATAGCAGAAAAAAACACATTCCAGTAAGAAAAGCTAACTTTTTATTAACAAAATTTATATTCCTTTTAGAAATTAATAATTTACATGAGCCGGCCTTACCTGACAGCCCCTTGGCAAGCAGGAGGCCACTATGTTAGCAGTGGACATGGTGGGCTTTCTAGTTGTGGGTGTGCTTGCCTGAGGTAGAGCAACCCCTCGTAGGCTAGGGGGCCAATTCTCGGAATCAACCCCCTAGCCTACCAGGAAGCTACTCTGCCCTGTGAGGGCACACCCACGACCAGGCGTGCTTGCCCGTAGGAAGTGCCTATGGGAGGGCATGCCTGGCCATAGGCATGCTTGATTGTAGCACAACATCATGAAACACACTGCCATGCTATGGGTGTGCCTGCCCTAAGAAAAACACAAAACGACCCCCTGGCCTTCCAAGGGGTTAATTTCCAGAATCGGCCCCGGGTAGGTTAGGGGGCCAATTCTAGGAATCGGCCCCTGGTAGGCTAGGGGGGTGATTCTAAGAATCGTTCCCCGTAGGTCAGGGGGGAGATTTTTAGAATCAGCCCCTGGTAGTCTAGAGAGACTATTTTCCCTCAGTGGACACACCCATGGCTGGAGGCGCCCACCCATGGGCATTATAACTACATGCTACTAAGGCACAACGAACCCCTAGCAGGCAGGGGTCTGATTGTGAGAATTCTCCCATTGGCATGCAAGGTGCCGATTTTGAGAATGAGCCCCTGGCCTACCAAGGAACTGGGGACAAATGAAAAAATAAATAATTTGTTTTCTACGGAATGTATTTTTTTTTGTTCCCTCTATGAACACAACATCCAACTTGTCATGGGGGTCAATGTGAATGTTTCCAGTCTTTTTTCATTTTTAGATTTGTTTCCTTTCTCTAGTTTACTTAAGATATTGGTTTTTTTGTAATTTACTAATTTATATATATGTGTATATTTTTTGTAGGAAAATGGCATCAAGGAAGATTTCTGTTAATCTTTCTGGACCAAAGAATAATAAAACTAGAGGTGGATCCTCAAAAAATATTGTTGAGAGAACCAAACCTAAGTTAATAACTACAAATCTATCAAGTGCCTCAAAGGATAGGAAGTTGATTTCTTACTGGAAGAAATCACAAGAAGTGAAACATACAAAACATATATGGTTGGTGAAAGATAAAGAAGGTGAATAACATCTACATATATATCTATATGTTGATATCTCTAACAATAGTGGAAGTTATGAGGTGATGGGAAAAGTACTAGACATGTGTTTGATACTAGATACTAAAGTTTTTTATGTACTTACAAAACTGCCCAAGCTACATGGCAAGATTAGATATTAGTTTGCATTGTTAATGTATGACATGACAGATAAATCTACAAAGATGTGTAAGAAAATCATAAATGATATTGCGCAAGATATCATAAGTATTGTTATTTATATTTATGTGTTTTGTGTTATTGTAACTGTATAATTATATCTTTTATAACTTAGTTTTTATTGACATACGATATTTTGTTTGACATAATTTTATTGAAATATTTCAATTATTTTGCGAGGCATTTATTTTATAGAGCAATATATTATGAATGTTGTCACTAATTTATACTCAGGGTTAGAAGAAGGTATGGAAAACAAGCAAAAAAAAAGTAATTCATGATGCTATAAAACTACATCCAGGGGATCAACAAAAAAAGCTTGTAGTGGATAGATCTAGCAAAGCTAGACATGTTACTTTTGAAGAGGAGGAAGTTGAAACTGAAGTTGAAGTATATGTTTCCATTACTAAGGATGAGATTGAAATTGATGTTAGAAAGGAGAAGAGCCATAAAATACCAAAAGTAAAAATGCCAAAGAATGTCTGTGTTCTAGTTGATGATGAGGATGTTACTTATCTAGAAGAAAAGAGGAGGAAGAAAATAAAAGTTGAACACTCTCAAAAATTCAAGGCCAACAGTGAAGATGCTAGTGAAAATTCAAAATAAAGCAGGGAAATCATTACACTGGGAGCTATTTAGAGGATGGAATTATTAAAACAAAACAAATTGCTATTCGACATCACTTGACAAAGACAAAATTAATTGAGGGTGGCTGTACATTTTAGCTTAATGTTAGACAAATATATAAGCGAAGTGAAGGACAATTTAAATATAAAATTAGAAATCCACACCACCTGCATGTTCACAATTTGAAGACATTGATGAGGTACAATCCATATGCTCATGTGGTTGATTATGTGCTTCTTGTTGATCCAGTTCAATTTTCCAACAAAGAAACATTTGATAAGTCAAAATGTTTTGAATACAATTATTATGTGCCTGGGGGGAACCATTATGTAGAAGCTCAAAGGTAATTGATAGAGGAATATCCCAACAACCCATGTTTTAAAACAATGAAATGTATCATTTATGTTGGTTTCTCAGATACTGAAGCAAAGTTTTTGGCATGGGATCATAATACAGAAAATGAGTATAGGATGTCTATGAATTTCATCCAAAGGGTTAGACTTATTCATAATTAATTTGAAGAAAAATGTGGTGTGTATAAGATAAAGGTTAGCCTGGAATTTTAGAAGGAATGTTGTATGGAAATAAGCTATCAAATTGAGGAAAAAATAAATTCAAAAGGTAGCAAAGTACATTTTGATATATTCAGAGGTATTGATAACATTTTCCAATTGGCATTTATATCTGAAGAGATATCTGAATTTATTAATGATATTTTTAGCATGTGGGAGAACATTGGCATTAAAAACCAAAAGGTCAAAAAGTTGAAACCATTGATATGTAACAGCAGTAAATCAGGTCCTGAAATGAAGCAACTTCCAGAAGATATGGCTATCACACCTTGGAGAGCATTGAAATGAGTGAAGGATGAAAAACTTGTCAAAACAATATTATCTTGTTTGAAGTCAGGGAAATTATCATTGGACGAAATGCGTGCGGAATTTTAAAAGTAAGTTTGTTGAACTATTTTTACTTAATTCTAGATTATAATTTTATTTTAAATATAACATATTGTTGTTGGTAGTATTTGTTATACATATCATTATATTAATTTTTTTTCTTTTATCTATTCAGTCACAAGGTTTACTGAAAATACAAGAACAAATGGTTAAATTGTTGAATGAAGACAATTTGGATAATGCTGTATGCAACTACCGAGATTCAAGTTATACATCAACACTTAAATATTTTTATCTTGCATTTAAAAAGGTATGTTGATTTATAAGTTCATTTTTATTCATATGTATACTATTTTTATTTTATAACTTATACATATATTTGTTTATTTTATTAAAGATGAAGAAGGATGCAAATGGAGCACTATATAGTTTCATAAGCTTTACTAAAAAGATTAAGATCGAAAGACTGAGAAAGCAACAGCTTAGTAATGTTGAAATTGAGCTAACTCTTACTCATTTCATATGGAATGGGCTTGACACTATTCAATATTAAATAATACAAGGTTATTCTGAATACATTGCTAAACTCATACCTAAAAGAGATTATTCCCTAGTTATTGCAGATATTCCCCATGGTTTCAATATCCCAAACATTGACTATGATATTTCCCCTTATATTTATCAAGCTCTTAGTAAAGTGGTTGTGGGATTCTTAGAAGTCACATCATCACCATTATGGAAATTTGTGACATTTCATTCATACACACAATTGGAAATTTTATTGACAAGCTTCAAGGGGTAAGCAAACTTAAGGATGCAACTTACATGGTAAGATGTTGAAATTGTATGTTTGATTAGTGTTAAAAAAATCATTTATGTACAGGTTAGTTGAAATTTTACTATTTCATGTTACAGACAAAAGTCAAATCTTATTAACCATGAAGATCAACCAGCTATAAGTGATTGTGAGTTCATCCATGTGGAATGTTGTACAAAATATGATAACTATAAGTCTATGCTTCTTAATCGGGTAGACAGAAAGAGTCATAACCAAGTACTGGTTTATGATGTTGTTGTAAAAAAACTAACATATGAAGATAAAGAAGCAAAAGGAGAGATAGTTAACATTTATCAAAAACCACAGTCATTGATTAACTATAATATAGACTTATGTTCAAATGAAGGAGATTGGGTTGTGGATTCATTCTCAGTCTCACGTAAGTTTTATGATATAAAATTGTATTTCAATAATTTTGTTAATTTATATGTGATTATAATAGTTTACTTCATTATTTATTTTGTGCTTGATAATTAGGTACAACACTAACATGTTGCCTATGAAAAGGAAGAAATTGCATTGCCATTGAAAAAGACCCAGTATAGTGCGAATATTTTTAGCAAAGAATTAATGCTCTTCAATTTCTTTCAGATGAAATGCAAGAAATTGGGTTGAGGAAAGGATATTTTAATGAATCACGCATGGAAAAAAAGGAAAAGGGACCTCAACCACCATTAGATGGAATGATTGGAAAGGCATGCATTAGGAAATTCGCAAACATCAAAGATCCATTAGAAGAGGAAAATGAGAAAAATGAAGCAGAAAATATTGTGGAAGAAGACAATGATGAAACTCTAGAAGATGAAGAGTTTGGATTATGTGATATTATTGATTAAATTTAAGTTATGTTTGAAAATAAAGCTCATTTTTTTGTAACTCTTAATTAGTTATTCTTGTAATATTTTGACTTTGACATTTTATCAGAAGAATAAGTATTCAGTTAATGTTGCTAAATTTTCAATATTTGTATTATGCAATTTTCGATTTAATTTTTATGTGAATCATTATTTTTTGAAAAAAACTGTGATTATTATTAATTTTTTACATGAAATTCATAAAAAGCTATTATTTAACCATTTTTTTCCCTATAAAAATTGTGATTTTGACATGTCATTTCTAGCAAAAAATTATCGAATGTGTAATTTTTTTGTTATATTTATGTTCAAAATGTTTATTTTTGTATCAATTATTAATAATTATTGCTTTTTTAGAGACAATTATTTGATGTGAATTGAAAAAAATAATTAACGATATATAAATATGCAGAATATTGAAACTTTAAAATATCAACCTTTTTTTGGAACTATGCAAAAAAATAAAGATCTTGGTACAAAAAAAAAAATAGAAAAACAAAAAAAATATCAAGAAGAAGACTACAAAATTTTTTAAATTTAGAAAATCATTATTCACATTTAATACATTAGAAAATTTAAAGTAAAAAAAATAAACCTTCCAAAAAAAGGACTTGATGCAGAATCAACATTTTTTAAAATCGGCGTGCAAATCACTAACAAAAAATAATGTACCAAAAAAAAATTAAAGTGTCAAAAACTCTATATATTTATATTGAATCAACACTTCTCAAAATCGGTTGATTTTATTGCTACCTCAAAAAAATAGGTAATCGTATCAGTTCCTGTTTCAAAGTTCACATTATTTATACTACAAGGAACTATGTGTGCACCCGGCCTCCTCATAGGTTGGATAAGGAATTTGGGTCTGCTGCATACTCTCACACTCCACATGAGATATCTAACTCATTCACACATGATCTTGATCGCTACACACAATAAAAAATAAACGGAGACAACAAGTCACCTTCCTTAGAATATTGTTAGATCAAGATGTCATATAAACAACTATAAAACATGTTGAATACAAATAGATATAGGGAATGAACATATGTTTTTATTAATATAAGTGAAAGTACATCAATATACCTTCAACAAATAATATCCTCTCCTCCAAATTTTAGCATGATCTCCTCTCCCAATACCGTAGATCTCTCGATCTATAGTTTGGATACATCCTCTTACCCCCTTTCTTCTTGGTGAGATTATATAGGCTCATTCTATTGGGAGAATGTATCTAGACACCTAGGGGCTTGAGAAGTTAGGAAACATATACAATAATGGACCCCTAGCCAACTCATACACAAGTGGGTCAAGTTGATCTCCTTTGGAATGGAAAACTCTAAAAACCTTTTTCACAATTATGAGCTTTTTCTCAATTATCTCAATTATGAAATAATTATTATCTCATAATTATAATATTTTGGTGAAATAATTTTGATAAATAACTTAATCATATAATTCCAACCATTTATCATGGGATGAATCTCACATAAGTAAAATAAAAGTTGAAAAAGGGATGCATTTTAGCCAAGCAACTGAGGTTACTAGGTTGATATTGAGTTTCTCTAACTATAATGGAGTGGAAAATAGGGTTATAAAAAAATAATCCTTGAAGGACACACCCAGAGAACATTCGAATGGGGTATGTGCCTTGAGAGGTAGTGTAGTGTCTCATGTAAAACCTACCAACATTGTTCTCTAATATAGTGGAGAGATATAGCTTGGTAGTCAAGGCCTTTTTATGTTGACAATGTTGGTTATGATGCTTGAGAATGGCTTATCAATCTGACTCTTCTTATGAGAATATTTCAGTTTGATAGAATCCTTGTACTAATGATATAATTATGAATACCTTCCAAGTTAAGAGGGAGCATTGGAGAATGCAACTAGATTCTGTCTTCATGATTACCTTTGCACTTATGACATTGTATAATTCTATAAAAAGAAGAAACATAAATATTATTTTAAGCATGGGTTTCATGCTTAAGTTGATTTATCTTCTAGTTCAAGCACATTATTCATGTTTCTATGGTTTTTCAAGTCAAAATAATACTTTTCATAAGTCTAGAAGTCAAGTCCCATTTGGAATTTGATAAGAAAATGGAAAAATAATTTTGTTTCAAGTCAAAATCACAATTTTTGTCACTACAAGACCAAGTCGGCCTTGCCTCATCAAGTTAGCAATGTTTAGGTCCATTTTACCTCCTAATATGTGTATATATAAGAGTCGTTGACCTCGTTTGGAATACACAATAAGCAAGTTCAATCTCTTAAGAAAGAAGGAGGGAAATTAACAAAAAAGGCAAGCAAATAAGTCATAGTCAAGGAGAAAGAAAGCAAGGTCAAAGGAGAAGGAAATATTCCCTAAAACTCCCATACGTGTGAAGTTTCATAGTTGGAGGAGGTCTAGAAATTGTAGGTCTATTACAAGAGGCCAACATTTTGTTGTAGGGGCTAAAATCTAAAGTTTGACTAGTTTTGGAAGGGTTTCGCCGTCGTTGACTTGTTCGAAAATATTAGAAGGATGGCTGACTAGGGGATTTTTAGTGGAATTAGTCTTGGTGTTTGGTCTTGGATTTATCATTTGATTTGATTCTTTAAGAAGAGAAGAAATTCTTTTTGGGTTTTCCCCTTGGAGGGGTTTTGCCCATGATTGGAGCCTATATCTTGTGTCCATTTTCTTTTATGATCTTCATGGTTTACGATATTGATAATTATTTGATGAAAATAATCTAATAAAGAATAATAAGAAGCTAACACAAGTTCGCAAGTAGTTATTAAGGATAGGAGAATTGTTTTAATTGATGCTCTACTTGATTCTCCAACACTAACTTTGTTTATGGTTTATTATTTGAATAATATTGTATTAAAGATTTAGTTTTTTAGATGTTGATGAATTTATTGATGCATTGGGCATGTTTGGAGGATTTATTATTATTATTATTATGGAATGGATCTTTCAAAAAATAAAATTATGTATCTATGGTAATTTAACATACCTATCATCTTGCAATAAACAATTTGAAATGTTTCTTTATATGTGGCTACATTCTCCTTGAACTTATTGAATAAAATTGACAATGGAAAGCCATCTATAAAATAGTAAGTATTCTTGTTTTGTATTTGGGCATAGGTTCATTAACTAGTCAACCTTTAATTCCATTTATCCTATGAAAGACCACTCTCCTTCTCCAACAAAGAAGCTCAGCTCTGAAGAGAGTTTGGGGACTGGTCTTTATTTTAATCAAATTATATACTGAATATTTTTGTATTGAAAATGATAATTAATGCACTAAACAGAAAATTATTGGAAACATTGACTTATTTTTTGTTTCTTCATGCTATGACATGCGTAAATCCATTTGAATTTTTAAAAAATTTAGTATTAATGACATTTGAATTAGTTATAATTAAGTTTGAATGGTAGATAAGAGTTAGATTATAAATATGATTCCTTAACTACATTAGCTAGTTTTAAAGTCAAGCCATATAGTTCTAATGACAAGGTTGTAATTTTCTAAAAATTCATTAAAAAAGATAATAATATATAGCACAACAATGCAAGAAACATACAACAATATAAAAATATCCAACATAACAAGAAAATAACATAAGAAATATACAACATAACATGATAATATATAACATAACATAATAGTATGAATATAAGAAATATAACATAACAATTATAAGAATAACATAATATTATAAAATATATAACATAAACATAACACATAAACAATAAGAATATAATAAATAACATAACGTAATATAATAAATAAACAATAATATTTAAGAAATATAACAACACAAGAAGAAATATAACATAACAATAACAATCCAACAACATGACAATAAATATAATCTAACAAATCTTAATTAACCACGTATGTAATGGAATTGATACATATATAAAAAAATAAAATAAAAAATGTACAAGTATTTATTTCCTTAAATTCAAGACAACATAATACATAGGCTATAAATTTATTGTCAAACATTGTATTTATCTAGGAAATAATAACAATGTTTAATATAATTTCATGTGTTCCATTCACATGAAATATGTTAGTGGAAATTTTTTAGGAATGGTGTCATGATCTTTTATCGATAATTTCAATTTTCGTACTTTTTTTCTACTCTTCACTTATTTCAATTACATCTGAGCTGCTATGATGAAATGACTATATTGGATACATATAACATTTGGCGAGTAGCCTTGAAAAATGATGTGGTCATTACATTTTTTTACTTGTTCAAAGAAATGCCCTAATAACACCACTGAACCAACTGGATATGTATAATTTTAAGGATCTTATAATATTGTAACAATCTGCTTTTTGACTGAGTGTGTCACAAGAAATAATAATGCACTTTCACTTGATTATCTTCTCATGTAATGATAGCATATACATAACCTTCTCTAACCATATCAGAAATATGATCGTAATCCTTGTCAATCACAACCACTTGATTATCCATCTCCTCATCATTTCTTTGTGTATCCATGGTTTGACATATTTGTTATTGTGGTTTACACACTCAATGGCAGAGTCCATATCATCAATACAAGCTAGACATAAGCAAGAGCACTTTCGTTTTTGAATTGAGAATACATTTATCATTTTCTCACTTCTAATGGAGTGAAAACCTCTTGTTTTATGGATTTGTTGACAATTATATGGCATCGATCTATTAACATCACCCAATACAATATTCTAAAAGTATCTACGATAAAAAAGCCATGTAAGTCAAATTTAGTAATTTATAAATATATCATTTTGATAGAAAACACATGTAGAATATGTACACACACACACACACACACACACACACACACACAAAAAGCAATATATACACTTACCTATATACATGAGCCATCCTTGGATT
Source organism: Pinus taeda (assembly GCA_000404065.3). Lineage (NCBI taxonomy): Eukaryota > Viridiplantae > Streptophyta > Pinopsida > Pinales > Pinaceae > Pinus > Pinus taeda. The sequence continues at coordinate 249,390 of APFE031036275.1, read as the reverse complement.
CGATACACAATTTAAATTTTGTTTCTAGTAGACTTTAACAACATCATTTGAATCTACAAGATGAGGAGCCTCTCGATTCAATTGATGCTTCCTAAGTGCACATTTTACACATGGACCATCACCATGATGCTCTCCTTTTCCATGCCCCATCTCAAAGAAATTTCATGTATGATGAATGTCATTTTTTATGGAGGTGAGACAACGAGAGGAATGATTGTGTTGATTTAAATTTACCAACACAACCATTTGACCATACCCATTGTTCTTTAAAAGTGATATATCGTTATGATAAATCCTTATAAAGAATATTAAAACAATGATGAGAAAAACATGAATCATGTGTATGATCATCACTGGTGTAGAAATGGAACTCTTTAATCACATCAGGGTTATTTTCATTATTATCAGAACCATTGATACCAAGCTCTGCATGCCTATAAAATATTTGCATGAGTATAGAGACCTGGTTTAAATGATCATATTCACTTTGTATTTCCCTTTGTGGAGCAAACATGTAATTCTCAACAAAATTAACACTTGATAATATAATTACCTTTGGGAACAGATCACACGATTGTTTGAATTGTAAGCCCTGCCATTTTTTATATGAGTATGCTTAATATATTTATATATTTGCTTCCTAAAATTCTCCTTAAAATATGTCACGGAAATGTCATCTTGAATTAAATTAATCTTTCTTGATGTTTACACTAAATCTGTAACCACCATGCATGTAACATATTCATATCTTCTCCACTTCATAGTGACATCTGACAATTCTGAATCATTTATATAAATGGGATACTTAGCATCAAAGAGTGCGATATCGGAACATTATTTTCATTTTCTTCCACTAACACATGCCTTTTTATAAACTAATGAATGCTTGAAGGAGGGGGATCATTGGACCAATATTTCATGCACAATTTTGTAAATGCCTCATAATATAATTGGAATTATACATGGAACTAACAACAACATGTGTCACAAATAGTCACATGCCTAAAATACCATGGGTTAAGCTTCACAAATGGGAAAATGGAAATCTTCACATCAACATCACTCTCCATAAAATTCTGAATTACCTCCTCTTGAATGGCCTCTGTTATTTTTTGGTATGATTTTCATAATTCCCTCTAGATATACGATGTCACACAACATCCTCTTCATTTGGTAACACATGAGAATTCAAATTCCAAAAACTCTTCCACCTTGTCTCTCACATTCTATGGAAGTCTATCTTGATAGCATTACCTACAAATATTAGCCCAACATGCAAGCTCATCAATCTCATTTACCTTAATCCTAAATTTTTTATGCTTGTATAGACATTTTCTTTATTTTTTGTATATTTTTGTCGCCACTGACATCAACCGATGTGATGTAGTTCCTTTTGCAACAATAATTGTTAACAATTCTCTACAAGAAGTTTTTCCATCTCGAGATCTATTTTTTCCAAGTGTGACAAAAGGAAATCTAATATTTTTTTTAGACTAATTAATTTACCTATACCTATTTGGAATCTCCAATGCCTAGTAATTGAATTGCGTCTCTTAGAATTTTGTGTTTGAAAAGTATATGTAACATTTGAGCTTGTGCTATGATAGATTTACCATCAAAAACGTTTTGATCACCTTATTTTCTTTATTATGAACTATCCATTCATCCATTGATGGCCCAATTTATTCCATTTTAGCTAGATCCACATTCTCTAGAAAATTATCATCAAAGGCAATGTTGTATCTTCCATTTAATTTCTGTGTTTTTCTGGATGTGGTATAATCTTCTTGTGGGTTGGATCTTGTCCTTGCATAAAAAAATTATAAATTTTTATTTTATCCTTGAAACATGTACATTACACATTATTAAAATAGATTATAATGATGATTTTGAAATATAATTTAATCTAAATATTACAATTTATTCAAAATTTCAAACATTAATTGACTCACACGTACTATCAATATTCTCGTTTGCATGTTCCTCAACATCTCTCATTTCCTCATCTCTTTCAAACTCTCTATTTTGTACCTCTACATCTCCTCAAGGCTCTCTATTCTATACTCCCACATCTTCTTCAAGCTCTCTATTTGGTACCTCCACAACTCCTCTAGGCTCTCTATTTGATATCTCCACATTTTTTTTAAACTCTCTATTTTCCCTTAGTGCTCTCCTCCTTGATTTTAGTTTCTCATTTTTTTTGTTTTAAATTACTCCTAACGCAATTGTACTTTCATTTACAATTCATTTGGTTTCCCATGTTAAAAAATTTAGAAATCTCAAAATTTTATTCCAAAACAACACAGGTGAGTTCAAGCTTTTAATACTACAAGTGATTTAAAACAATTTCAAAGATCTCAAATCATAATTTCTTTATGGTGATTAATCTTTTAATCTAAAATAAATTTCTTATATCTTCTCCTTTAGAAAAAAAATTCAAAATATATTTTTTCCATAGAAAAAAATTAATATGTAATTTCCATAGCAAAAAATAAAGGTCCCACTTCTTCCCTAAAAAATGTCTTTCAATATATCTATATATCTATAATATATATATATATTATATATATATATATATATTATATATATACTATATAATATATTATATATATATTATTATATATATATATAATATATATTATATAATATATATAAATATATAATATTATACTATAAATATATATAATCTATTTTTCCTTATACAAAAAACAATATTTGTACTTTAAAAAAATATTATTATTTTTTTATAGGAAAATTTAATGTTTGTTTCCATAGCAAAAAATTAAAAATATTTTTATTTTCAATAGAAAACAATAAAATAAGGCCTCTTTTTAACAAAAAAATCATCTATTTTTTCGCCATATAAAAAAAACCAGGTTTATACTACCTTCAATATAAATTTTCTTCAAAGGTGAACTTTGCTTTTCACACTTCACACTTATAAATTTGTGTCTTCAAAGGAAACTTTCAGCCAAGAATTTATACAATTAAGCGTGCTTGAGCCAAAGGTGATCTGGGATGGGTGGCCTCTCGAGAAGTCCTGGTTACCAGGTGCAAGCCCCAAAAGTGATGATTGATGCTATGTGATTCTTTTCACTAGTTTCAATCCCACTTCTTCACCCTTGTGAGCATCAACCGATGCAATGATTGCTAAGTGAACTATTCAAAAATCATGAGAAATTAGTCAGGTATGACTACCTCTCATGGAAATGGTCATATGTGAATGACTTACTTAATGCAGTTGAATCCCAAAATGATATCTAATTTATTACAACTCTCGGCCGCAAATAATTGTACATCAAAATGGGCATCAATTGATAAAATAACCGGGTCGACTAGAGGAGAGATTCTCTTCCAAAAATATCAATTGAGAGTTTGTAAATATTTCATATGAGAGTTTGCTTAGGGCTTAACTCTCGAATGAAAGTATATAAAACTCTCGGTTGAGAGATTTGGCAGGGAAAGACTCCTTGTACCAACTCTTGGCCGAAATTAGGGTAGGGAAATATTCCCTATGTAACTTCTCGATCAAGAGTTTTAAATTTTCTTAGATGAGAGTTTTTGCAACACTACCCTGATGCAATTAACACAAACCAAAGTTGAAAAAAATACTTTTCTAAGAGTTTTAATATTCTTGGTTGAGAGTCTTTTGCAACTCTTTGATGAAATATTTTATCGGCTGAAAGTTTTGAGTCAATGAAAATTAGGAAAAAATCATTGATTTTTAAGAAATAGGTACTTCATAGGGGAAAATCTCTGCCAAATTTAAGATTTAGCTGACACCTTTGGTACCATTTAACTATGATCTGGATCAAGTCTCACATGATGTAAGTTTTATTCATTTTCATGAAGAAATTATGTTTTCTAATAATTTTATACTAAACTATATCACTTTAGATTTAGAGACTTATGAAAATTACTTGTAATGAAAATCAATAGCTTCAAAATTGAAATGGGTCAAAGCATGGAGTTGGGTTACACTTTTAGCAAGAAATTGCACATTTAGGTGAAAAAAAGGTGGTTGGATCAAACATTTTAAGTGCTCGATCGAGCTCCTTGAGTGCTAAAAAAATAGCTCGACCAAGCATTAAAACTAACTCTCAATCAAGCTCTTTTGTAACCCCAAGTTAGGAGCTCAGTCAAGCTTTAAGTCTAGATCGAGCCCTAAAGCTCAAGTGAGCCTTAAAGCTATAAATTTTAAAATTTATGTAAATATCAATAATGATATGCAAACTTTAAAATTGTAAGTATTTGATAGTCAAAGAAAAGAAAATGATTACTTAATAGGTGATTAACAATGGTGTGGATTAATTTCTCATGACATTTCTAGCATTTTGGTGTATAGATTTGAAAAATGATTCCATTTTGGTGGCTCAAAAATTGGTTTTTAATATGATTTAAATTTTCGATGTTATAATTAAAATAATCTTTATAAAAAAAATATTTTAAATAAATTTATTAAAAATAAGAAAATTATCATTAATTTCATAAATATATAATTTTTTATGAATAAGTGTAACTAAAAGTGTGAAATTTGATGTTGTTGAAAATATTATATATATATATATTATATATAGTATATAATATTATATAATATATAAATAAGTAGAAAGAAGAGAGAGAAGGAGGAGAGAAGAGAGACAAAAGGAGGCAATTAACATAGTTGTATAGTTGTGAGTTATAAATAAATAATGGTATCTACAGTTTAAATCTCTCTCAATCTATAAAATGTGATTTCACTCAATTATATCCTTAGTCTGCACAAGTGCTAAGTACATATATAAATTTTTAATCACTTAGGTTTGCAATATATATTTTTAAAGTAATAAAAACATAAGGAAATCATAAGTTTCAAAATATTATTTGACTAGTTTGAATTTAAGTAATATATATTTAGATGTGCATATGAAATTATTTGTAAAATAATAATATTATAAATTTACAGAAATGTGAAAGTAATGATTGGAAAAAATATAAATATGCTTTTTAACGTCAATGAGGAATACCGTAAACTCTTTATAAATAGTGTCACAATTTGTATTAACTGGAACAATTTCCCTTTATATTTGTAATTTGTTTATTTGTAAACAATTTCAAGTTAACTCAATGGTGCAAATTCATAAAATTTAGTCATAAATAGTTTAGTTAGTTGTTGTATTTATTTATTATTATAGAATATTTTTATTAAAATTACATAAAAAATGATTAAATGATTAAAGATAAAAATATGTTATATAGAAAAATCAAACAATAACAAATTATCCTTTTTAATAATTTCAAAAGTGAGAAAGCAAGGTTAAAATATTTTATAGAAATATCTTGTATTTTATAATTATTTTCTTGGAAATAAAATAAAATTTGGATTTATAATTAATGAAAGTTAGTGTTTGGAATATATTTGAATATTTATACAAATTATTTTTTGTGGAATAAATAAATTTTATACTTCACTTAAAGATAAGTATTAAGAGGCTTCGTTTTTTTTTCTTTTTTTTAGATAATTATAATAGCTTGATCAAGCCTATAACTCAATCAAGCCTTTGTTTAACCACATTAAGGGCTTGACAAAGGGTTTCTTAAACCCTCAATCGAACTATTTTGAAATTTTATTTCCAACACTAGATTGAGCATTTTAAGCTTTCGATTAAGTTGTTGAGGGCCTAAAAAATAGTGTTTTAGATCATCTGTTACAAATTTCTCTTCAACACCATTTTGTACCCTAACTGAATCCAGGAAACATTTGTCCCTAAGTGGTGGAGTTAATCATGTTGGATTCTGGAAGGAATCCTCTATCCAATGGCATATGAGTTTGATATTTTCAAATTCATATGATATGTTTTATCTAATTTATTTTAAACACAATGATTGCAATTTTTTGGACACTTTCAAAGGGACTGAATATAAAATCAATAACATAAAATATGCAAAACGAAAAAGTTAAAAAAATGCAAATATCTTGGTTCACTAGTCCTCTCCAAAATGGTACTCTTGTTTTTTGAATTTATTTAAATAGTGAAAAACAATATTATGCTATCACATGTGTATGTAAAATACAATTGAAATATTACTTTGCCAACTTCAAAAAATAATAAAAAATATGATTTTTCATAAAAAATAAATTTCTAATATGAAAATCTTATGGTCTCTCTCTCTCTCTCAGTCTCCCTCTCTTCTCTTCTCTCTATATATATATATAATATAATATATATTCTATAAACTAAGTTTTTTACCTTGAACACATGCATACCTCTTAAGAATTTGTTAACATTTTGTAAGGAAAAATTTCATTTAATTGAAATGACATATTTTATTACACTAGATGCTTTTCAAAAAATATCATTCGACACAATCATAATTCTCGACAAACTTTCATTTTACTCCGAATCAAAATTCACAATGTTTATATGGATTTTGAAAGCTTCAATTAGATAAAAGAGTAAACTTTTGAAATTTCATCGCCACATTTGCCCCAAAAGTGTGACTTATCTTCATATATTCACCCAAACACCAAATCATTTGAAAATTCACTCGATGCTTCCTCTATGTGTCCTCTTCAAGAAAATGTTTTTAGTTGACTTATTAATGACCACATTACGATGACAATTGATGGATTGTCAAAAGTGTTGAAAAAACAACATTTTTTGTCTTACCCTATTTCATTAAATGATTAAACATAGTGAAAAGTGTAATTCATCTTCATGCATTCACCCAAACATTAAATTATTTGAAAATTCACTTGGTACTTCGTCTACATGGCCTCTTCAAAATAATGGTTTTAGTTGACTTATTTATGATCGCATTATGATGAAAAGTGATGGATTGTTGGAAGTGTTGAAAAATCACCATTTTTTTTGTCTTACCCTATTTAAATTAATGATTAAACATAGTGATTGAATCTGAAAATTCACCAAAAATAGTCCATGCTCAAGTGTAATTTGTGTAGATTGTGATGATATAATTTTTTTCCAGAAATGAATTACCATCTCTACAAACCATGGTGGATACTTAAGTCATTCATTACACTTGCCTGGAGTTTTCAAATATATGCATTTAGTATCCACCAAATTTGTTCAGCTATATGTCCATTAAAAAAAAATTGAGCATGGAGACAAGAAAATTCTCTACAAATCTTGGTTTTACTACAAAGAAAAATTCGCAAAGACAATATGAGTTTTTAGCAGCTAAAGTTGAAAAAACATAAAATTTTCAATTTTGTATGTAAAAAATAGGCTAAATTTGTTTCTCAATTTCACTTTTTCACCCCTCCATATTGTTAAATTATTCATAATGGATACAAGATCTAAATCATGTATTACATAATTCTCGTGCTTGTTTAATTTCTAATATTCATAATTGATCACATGTCCATCCTACATGAGAACTCCAGTGGGTCATTCCTTGCATGCATCTATACAAACTAGGAAACCTTTTTCATAATTAAGGCTTTTGTGATTCAAATACTGTTGAACTTCTTTTGGATCCATCACATTGGTAATTCTTGTTAAGTGCAGTTTATCATCATAATATATGAATGATGATGAATCAAATTCGATGATTTGAAACGTTTTCTCAAAAATTACCAATGTGATGTATCTATAAGAATATTCTCAATAAAAAATATTTATCTGGGTTTGCAATTTACAAAACAAGGGTATGTATAAGAAGATGTTTCAATTGCTCAAAAATTGTTGTGCATTTTGATGTCCAATTAAATATTCCACCATTATTTTGTGATGTTTTCATTGGGTGCCCAATATTTGATTATTTTTGAATGAATTTCCTATAATATCCTACCATCTCCATAAAATATTTAACTTTTGTTACATTTTGAGGCGTAGGCCTTTGTAGTATGGCGCTGATCTTCCTGGGATCAATTTCCACCCATTATTTGTAGATAACATGACCCAATTAGTACACTTTTGATTGGAAGAAATCACATTTTGTAAGCTTAACATATAGTTGATGGTCTTGTAGCACTTATGGCACTACCTTGAGTTGTTCATCATTCTCCTCCATGGTATTTGAATACACTAAGATTTCATCGATAGATACTAGCATAAAATTGTTCAAATATTTTTTGAGAACATTATTCCTGAGACACATAAATGTGTTGTGCATTTTTCAACTCAAGTGAAACCTATTTTTTGTTAGCCTCATACTCACAATCAATAAGTCCAAAATAATAAAATTATGAAACCTAGAAAATATAATTCATACTTGTCTTTGATGTGCTTATCAATTCTAGAATGATTTTGTTCTTGATACTTGGGATTTTATTGAGGCCTAGTTAGTTGAGAGTTTCTCTCCAAAAAGTTAGCCTCCTAGGTTAGTGTGTGGTTGAGATATTCACTCAACCAAGAGATTGCATGTCGAAGATAGACTAACTATTTTGAGATGTAGCTTGATATATTTATATTGTATCATCATTCTTTGTGAATATAACATCATGATTGAAAGTATTTCCCACAATTTTTTTGTCTCTCTCATATTTTTTTGTTTTCATTTAAGTACCTTCAATTGGCATCAGAGCCACAAGTTCAAAGAGTTTATGAAAAATGTATTGCGTGTAGAGCCAGCGTGTGTAGTGTTAAGCTTCCTAGATTTTTCTTTGTGTGTTATGTTGTTTTTATTATTGTCACAATTATTATATCTTGATTGAGACATGATAAGGTAAGGACATGTATTGATACAAATGAAACATAATTGGTTGAAGTAACTCAATCTATTGATCGTCGATATGCATATTATCATTCTAGCAAGACCATTAATAACTCTATACATATTATTGGTCTAGGGAGGCTCTAAGGAAGAAGGGAAGTGCGAAGTCTAAAACCGAGAACAAAAAGGAAGAGTTGTGTGGAATCTAAGGAGAAGAAGAAAAAAGAAATTTTGGTGTCTCTCTCTCTCTCTCTCTCTCTATTTCATGCCCTAGATTAGGAGATCAAAGTATTCCAAGTTTCACTAATGTTGGAAGCTACCTGATTCTGAAAGCTACTGCCTAGTTGAAGTTGTTGGAAAGGAGGTCGAAAATCTGGGAGGCTAACTTGGTGTGGAGGGAAGCTCTGGTATTTTGTCTAGGGTGAGGAGTATCAAAGAATACTATTGAAAGGAATAATTTACTTGACTGGGTTTTCCCCTAGAGGGGGGTTTTTCCTTGGCATAGTGCCTATATCTGGTGTCCATTGTTTTATGTGGTTTTGCTTTGGTAATTTCTTGATGAACTAAAAGAAATAAGATATAAATAATTGTAATAACAAATCAAGAAAATCACAACTAATTTTTATTTTCTAACATGGTATCAGAGCTTTGGTGAAGAAAGAAGAAAAAGGCAGTCTCAAGCACTTAATCAAGGAGCCATTCAAAAGGATTATCTTAGGGAAGAAGTCTATTATATTCAAGGAAGATGTCTAACATAATCAAGGGAGAGAAAAAACTTGAAGGAGCCTCAAACTACAGGTTTTGGAAGAAGAGGATTGACGTCATCCTTGAAAAGAACAAGGTTATAGACTTGGTTAAAGGAAAAGTAAAGAAGCCTATATAAGACTTCAGTGATGCTAACAAAGTAAATTTCAGGGAACTAGAATTGGCAGCCATGAATCTAATGGTAGAAGGAATAAAGGACAAACTTGTCCTATTCATATATAACATCAATCATTCTCAGAAAATGTATGAGGCCTTGTCAAATTTATTCTTTATTAAGAACACTGGTCAAGTAGCAAGTTTGAAGAATGAGCTAAGCACGACAAATATGACTAAAGAAGACACAGTGGTCCCCTTATTTGTGAAGATAGCAAGAATGGGGGATGATTTTTTGGCCATTGATGAAATTATTCGAGACAAAGAACTTGCAATCACTGCTCTATTAGGATTGCCACCTACTTGTGGTGCATTTGTTGCAGGACTTAATAGTTGGAAGGAAGCTACCAGTTTTGAAGAACTATGGACTGCCTGTAGTCAAGAAGAATTGAGGATCTCTTTAGTTGCCAATCCTGAAGGAGTATCAAATGCCTACATTCCTCAACATAAAGGAAATAAATCAAAAGGACCAAGGAAGAAAGTTGACATGTCCAAGGTAGAATTCCATCAATGACATATGAAGGGTCACTACAAGAGTGACAATCCTAAAAATGCAAGAAACGAAAAGAGAGAAAAAGATCAAGCCAACATTGTTGAAGAAGGAGACTCAAAGAAAGTCAAACTTGAAGAATGTAACATAAGGGACTTACACTATTAAGTCCTTTGCTTTAAGTATTAGATATTCTATTTTTGTATTTTTGATGTCTAGGTTTTAACATACTTTTGGAAAAGACTTTTTCTTTTGTTCTATGAGTTTATAGGTATCCCTAGATCTTTGGAGGGAGCCCCCACCAACCTCCAAAAATAAGTATTTCATTTCCTTTCAGTTTTTGGTTTCATGTACTCATTTAGTTTTGATTATATTAAAATACTAATCACTATTCTCCCTCTATTGTCTTGATTAGGAAGACATTCATACCCTTAAGGAGCATGGAAGAAATCCACCCAAGGTAGGGTTTTTCAAGAAAAAAAGGTATTTCTTAAACTACAAAACATTGATTTCTTTATAATAAATGTTTATTCATTTGACAATCTATCACTAACATTGTTATATCTAGCTATAATGAATCATATTGATTCTTATTTTGGGTGATTCATCACTTGATAAGTCTACCCTACTCTTACTCTTAATTGATTTTATAGAACCTTAGATAGGTTCTCTGGAAATCCCTAACCTAAGGGTATGCTGACAATGTGTGAAACCCAGCCTACTTAGGGTTATTGTGAAATTCTATTTGATGTTCATGTTGATGACGTCATGTCTCAGATTTAGGTATGATCATGAAATCTTAGCTTGTTAAGGTTGAATGATATTTGTCTAAGATCTCGAACCTTTGAAATTTTGGAATAATAGGGTTTTCTTTGCTATCTTATGCAACCCTAGATATTTAGGGTTTTATTGGGCTTATAAGAAAAACCTTTGTTATGTATTTCAAAGCAAGATCCTAGGAATGAAGCCCTAGGTATTTATATATGTGTACATGTGGTCAAAAACCTAACTTGGTCTAGGCTAGTATATGTATTGATGATATGTTTATGCATGATAATGAATTCCTATATATGTGTGTTGACCTAGTTAGTGATGGTCATAAGGCTTAGGATTTAATATGTCCTGATATGAGATTCTAGGATGATGATATTTGGAAATCTATGGTTTTTGCAACTAAACCTTAATAGTAGTTAAATTCTCTAGTATGTGTGATATAACAATATGAGACCTATTCATATAATGATTGTTGCGATTGTGAACATGAAATTCTAGGTTTTGGAGTTAAACCTTAGTAGAAATGAAAATATCTAATTTATGGTGACAATATGATTATTTGAGATTTGTGTAAGATTGTTAAAATTTGAGTTTTAATTGTGATTGATGTTTCATTAAAAAATATAGGGTTTGCAACTAAGCCTAGTGGAAGATGGTCCTCATAATGAATAAGCTGTGATTTATTTTGATTGATCCTCTTGTATGGAATCTAAGATTTGTATAAAAGCCTAGTGGAAAATATAACATATTAATTTTAAAAGTTATTATATACCTTGTATATCTATATTTGTTTAAAATGTTTCTAGGGTTTGCTATATGTTGTGGTAGGCTATGTTACACCTTTGAAAGAAACACTGAAACCCTAGATAGAATGAAATTTGTTATGAAGTAGTCTAGGATTTATGAAAAATTTCTTAACAAGATGTTGAAGAGTAAATGTCTCTTGTTTAAGTTGAAATGTTTCCGTAATTTTGATATAGCTAACTTCATGCTTCTATATTTTTGGTTGTACTTGCTATCTAAGTTGTGTAGGTACATAACCTTCAATATGGTGATGATGTTTGCTAATTTGATAAGCATGATGAGGATGATGATAACTCTGATGAAATGGTTGAAAGACAAGAAATATTATTCGATGACGAAAAGAAGAAGTTGATCTCCCTGAATTAAGAGGGAGCTTGAATGAGGAAAATATCCCTAGGATAAGAGGATGTACAAAATTAATTAGATCATTTCTGATTAAGAGCGAGGGACAAATATGGTTCTCTACTTCATGTGTCATGCACTAGACTAGGGCTAACAACTGTAAGTCTTAGTGAAGTCCATGAACGAGAGAAGGAAATTAGAGAATGCATTTTGAGGTGTTTTTTTAAAGAAGGAAAGCTCAACCTGATTGAAGAATATGTTGTTGCATGTGAAGTAGGAAAGGACAACTTATATGATTAAGGAATATTTTGTCAAAGATTCAATTCACAGTTCTACTGAGTTAAGAAGCAACATCTAGATTGACCCCCAAGGTTTGTATTTGATTATGTACATGTGAAAGTATATTATTGATTGGGGTTCTGTTTGTACAGGTAAATCCCTCGAAGGATTTGATAGCATGGTGGTTACCAATAAGTTTGATTAGGAGAGATTGGTAATACTTGATATGCTGGATTAAGGAGTGTTGAGCCTTTATGAGTGAAGCATTTCCTGGGAGAACATTTGGCCGACACATTGCGTTTATATCTAGGTCCTGAAGTCGGAAAGGGTGGTGTTGATTATAGAGATTTGTTTTTGGATACACACCTGGATCTTTGGGTTGTTCGTTAAAAAGTAAGCTTAATAGTACCTAGAGGGGGTGAAAGCTTGAGTCCACCTTATTCCCACTTGGATAGATTTCCCCAGTCAGGAATCTAGTCTGTGGCATTGTGGTTCCTAAATTGTTGAGAGACCAATGGATAGATTTCCCTAGTCAGGAATCTAGTCCATGGCATTGTGGTGCTTAAATTTATTTATTGTTCATATAGTTCGAGATCTTCCATTGTACTTGTATATGATGAATAACCCCCTAGTTAAGAGAGAGTGTTGGAAAAAGTAACCAGGTTCAATCTTCATTAATTTATTTGAGTCATCTTGTAATGTACTTGTGAAAATAATAAAGAAAATAATAATAATAATTATTATTGTGACTTATTAAAGCATGGGTTTCATGATTAGGTCACCATGTTTTAGGTCAAAGTCCCCACTCAGTACTTCTAGGATTTATTCTAAGTCAATAGAGTCATTGTACTTTTAAAGAGATCCTTCTTGGGCTTTTCAATCATGTAAAAAGGTTAAGTATTGATTTAAATGTAATTTATGTATCCTCCATGTCAAGTCGGCCTAGAAGAGATCAAGTCGGCCTAAGGACATCAATTCAACCTCCTTGAAGCCTATAAATAGAAGAAAGTTGAACTCATTACATCACTTTATCTCAAGCAAGTTCCATATCTCTAAGGAAGCTGGGAAGTGAAAATTTTGAAGTCGAGAAGAAAAAGGAAGTTCGAGTTGGGTGGAATCTAAGGAGAAGAAGAAAAATGAAATTTTGGTGCCTCTCTCTTTGTTTCATGCCTAGATTGGGAGATCAAATTCTTCCAAGTTTCACTAATGTTGAAAGATGTTGCCTAGTCGAAGTTGTTGGAAAGGAGGTCAAACATATGGGAGGATGATTTGGTGTGGAGGGGATCTAGGGTGAAGAGTCTCAAAGAATACTATTGAAAGGAAGAATTTAGTTGATTGGGTTTTCCCCTCGAGTGGGGTTTTCCCTCACATAGTGCCTACATCCAGTGTCCATTATTTTATGTGCTTTCACTTTGGTAATTGCTTGATGAACTAAAAGAAAGAAGATATTAAGAATATTAATAACAAATCAAGAACATCACAAGTAATTATCAAGAATAAGAAAATATTTATCTCTTTCTGATTTTCTAACAATTCCTTCATCGGTGCCCATAGTAAGCTGGAGATAACTCAGTGACCACTGAAAATGGCAATATTGGGTTGGTGAATTTATGCGACCATTTGAATGAACACCATTCTTTGCCATCAAAGATCCCTTCTATGAATCACTCGTTAGATTAGAAATTGAGGGGATATGTTCTATGCTCTAATTACATTGACGTTGTTGTTGTTAATAGGTGGAATGCAGAGAAATCATTGCATGGAGTTGCACAGTGTGTCCGCAATTGAAGATGTGTTCATTTTCTGCAAGAGTGTTGCAACAAGGTTGATTTTTATTACGATGTGACTTGTGTGGTATACTTGCCTGTGGGATACAAGAATCGATGTTGCGGATTGGATTGAGGAATTTGTGTTGGGTTCTTTTAATCTGACACTTATAAATTTTTTCATATGTGGACTAGTAATTGTGAGAAAAAGAACCTTGCTATGTAGTAGAGCCTATTCAAATGAATTATGTGTTGACATAATTGTTGCAGAGAAAACTCATTCTTGTTCAATTTACTAGAATGTGTTCGAATCACAGTTAATTGATGGACAATGTGCAAATTTTTTGATTGCACAACTTAGGTTCAAGTGGAGACACTGATTTTTCTTTCCGTAGGAAATGAGTGTTGAGAAATGGCAACAAGAAATTCTAGTTTAATTTCTCCTTGAATTAAATTGTGAATTCAAAATCAAACTCTATTCTGATAGCAGCTTGTAAATAGTTAATTAAGTTTAATTAACTTAATTAGCTTAGGAATTTCAAGTTGGAAGTCTTTCTGTAGTCATGTATATGTTCTCCCTAAATTTTAGGGTTCTGGGATGAGTTTATTTGAGTTGTAATTAGATTAAATCAGTTTACTAAGTTATGGTCAGTTAAATTAGTTCTAATTGTTTGTGGAACTAATAGATGACTAACAATCAGTTGGTGCACTGGTGCATCCACAAGTGTTACTCGAGTTAACTGAAGATTACCTTACGTGAAACTCATGAATTTTAGTTCAGAGAAATACCCAGTTGAGACTAGAGTGCAGGGATAGTGTACTATCAGTTGTATGATTTACTGAGTTGTAAATATCATGCATGGAATCAGAGAAGGACCTATGTTTGAATTGTGCAGTTTTGGAAGCATGAATTCCCTTTAAATACGGTCTAATCATCCTAGGAATTGTGCAAGGAAATAGGGCCTTGGAAGGAAGTGGAAATTGGCTAAGTGTTGGCTAATAGTGGGTTTGTGAGGTAGAGAGTTGATAATACTTGCGCAAAATTGTTCTAGTGAGAACAAGCTTTGTATCTTCACTCATATTTATGATTTAATGAAATATAGATAGGTAGGGTTTTGAGCAATGGCTTTCCCCAAGAAAACTTATTCTATTATGTGCCATTGATTTATCTTCTTCTTGTTCATATTGTTTTCATCAATCTATTAGCTTACATTGACTGATAGTAGAAGTAGATTCTTGTCCTGTGCTTTAGTAAATTACACGAGCTTGTGAATCTACAAGAAATTCTACAACGTGATAACCCATAAAATTGTTAAACAAGGGCATCTTTGCATACCTCTATATCTCATAAATTATTTTAAGTGCAACGTTGAAGAATCGAGTTTGGGCATTCCTTCACGAAGCATTGTCGAGGATTCATTTCCTTTGAGGATTGAGAATCATTACAAATCAAATCAAAATGTTTAAAAAACAATTTCCAAAAGGGAATCATTTATTTGAAGGCTACATGAATATGGTCCTTTGAAGCTGCATTGGAAAAAGACTTTCCTACGTGGAGTGAGTGTTGATCATGTTCGAGCCTCTTAAAAGATTTTGTGAAACTTGTGATAATTTTCATGTATGAAAGATTGTTGCAAAATGCTACATTCTATGTGGAGATGCATGATAAAAATAATTGTGTGGAGGCATTAAGTCTCCTTCTATCTCTTTGATTGAATGGGAGTGGTGGAAGAGTGAGGTCCACTGAAACGGGTCATCATTTCTTAAATCTATATTAATCTGTTTGTCCTTCGTGTTAGTACTGTGATAAGCTTCTTGGGCATTGATGTGTCCACTTTGAAAATGCATTCAATATTATAGATGATTTCTTCCTATAGACAAGCAATTTATCCAATTATTCACATAACACGGATTTCATTATAGGCATTTATTTGCTCGTTAATGAACATAGGGGAGCGAGTTGAGCATATAACCATGAAAAGAATTGAGTTAAGAGTGTGACAACAAAATCCAACATTTGTTGTGTGGATGAGAGGTTATGATCTACATTTAATGCATGGTAGGATCCAAACATATGGATGCATAGAAGTTATACAGATTTGGTAGCCAACAGATGATGTGTTTCTCGTAGATCTTTTTGAAGAGCATGCAAATTGTTAGAAAAAGGAGGGCCCATTGGAGATGTTAGAAGACATAGAGGACCAACATACCTTGACCTCACCTTCACTAGCGTCCGCAACAACTCTTTGATAAGGTCCTCATATGGTTATTTTACACAAGGCACTACCATGAGTACATAAAAGTTTCACTTTAACATGCATAAAAGTTTTAAATTCTAATGGAGAGATAAGTTGTGGAGAAATAAGTTGTGGTTTTTATTTATAGTTTTGGAGTGATTTTTTAAAATTTGGAATGATAAATTCTTTTTAGGAGTAATAAGTGATTCTTGAAATTTGGGAATGCTAAGGTGTGAGTCAAAAATATATTGGAGTCTAGTCAAAGTTGAAACATTTTCTTTGAAGCACACATTTAAAGTAAGTCAATCGAGAAAGAATCAAAGTCATGTATTTGAGGGTCATTAACGTTAGTAGTAAAATTTCATAATGATGAATTTTTCATTATCATGTTGTAAGAACAAGGGTGCATTCTTGGTTGAAATTGACATCCTATCCTTGATTGAATTATTAAGTCAAAATTGATAGGGGGATGAGTTCTTTTAAATAAGACATTTGAACTTGTCATCTACTCATTGCAAAATCATTAACTTGGGTGCATTTTTGGTGGTATCTCAAACCATAAGATGACATAAAAATCAAGGGAGCGAATTAAAAAAAATAAAGCTTGAAAATCAAATGAGTGTCAAATACAAGCAAGCGAGTTAAAATGGAGAAAAGTATTCAATTGTTAAATTTTCTGAACAATCTGATATTGTCCACTCTTGAAGACATAATGAAAATTATTAAATCCACTCTTGCTGATATTAAAATGTATCTACATTAGGCACATGAAATTATTGAATTTCTACAACTTGAATCATAGCTACAACATGATGAGCTGCATGAGAAGAGTCATAAGACATTAACCAACACAAATTCAAATAATGAATATGATTCCAAGCCGCTCAATGATACAACTTCAAGTGTAGAAGTTTTACATAAACAAGTTCAACCTCTTTCCAAGCCAATTATAAAATAGTGGGAAGAAATCTAATGCAACAAAAATCAACATGTTTTAGGATATGACAAAGATGACAACAATTCACATATTCCCAATTATTCAAAACAAGTCAATTCATGAGTGGAGGATTTATTGATTAAGCAACATCAAAAGTCAATGAGAAAGTTGAAGAAAAGCCAAAATGCCAACATTGTCAAAGAACTGATCATATGGAAGATCATTGTTTTAATCTACATCCTTGTCACCATTGTGGAAAGAAGAATCACTCATCAGAGAGATGTTGCAAATGAAACCAATCAACCCGATTGAATATTAATTATGCATGGATTGATCCTTGGGAGTGGTTATCTAGAGTAAAACAATTGTGTATATTTCACCACAGAATTCAATCTCACATGAAGACAAATATTGCAGCCAATAGTGAAAAGATGGTACTCTCAAGTGTTTGAAAGGGGGAGTACAATAGTGAAAGTCTCATACATCTTAAGGAGGGGAGTCCAAAACAAATGTAGATGGTTATGGTCTCTCCTTTTAGTTGAAAAATGGGGGAATTGATGATGAAATTGAAATTGAAATAATGATGATGGTTGTCAAAATTAAAGTTTCGACAACAACACAATTATCCAGGGGGAATTAAAAATTTTCAGTGGACAAGAGATCGAGATGTTTTTTGAGAGGAAATGTGGGAATTTTTGTTCACTTGGATGGTCATTGGACCCAACAAAGGATAAATAAATCCTTTTTCATTGTAACTTGGCATTAGAATGAGGTGTCAAGCATTTTTAGGGATGTGTCAGACTTGCAGTTGGTTCAATTCTCTTGGTTCGCTCTTTTCATATTAGAGTTTTCAACATCCATTTTGGCAATTTTTCAAGCAATTTTTCATTGAGGCTTAGCTCAACAGTTTCAACATGAAGACTTAGAGATGGTACTAGGTTCTTACTCTAGACTTATGATTGAGGGGGGGAATGTTAGTGAAATATTCACAATAAAGAGTTTATATATATATCTACTATTACTACTTCTACTTTTAATTGTTATATATATATGAGTTATATTAAAAAATCTTATTTATGATGAATATTGATTATCTGTTTACTTATTAATTTCTTAAAATTTTGCATATTAACATTGTATTCAATATAGATAAAATAAATAATTAAATAAATATTTCAAAATAGACATTAAAATATTTTATTATAGAGATATTAAAATTCCTCCATGGGGGAGAGCAATGTGGATAGCAATGAACCCAAGGGGTATTGACTCTCCCCACACGTAATGGCTATGAATTACAAGGGGGTAGATGGAAAGCACGCCATGGTAATGAAGGATCCAAAAGGTGTTGGTGATATATCGGGAGAGAGGCTAGTAGAGGAGATACTCGGGAGCATTTTTGTTATGGGCGTAGAGTGGTGGTTGAATTATTAAGCATATGTCGAGTAGGGTGGACACTGGAACAAGTTAAGCTATAGCTTCAACCCTATAACACAGGCAATTCTAGGCTAGAAGGCTAGAGAGAATGAAGAACTCAAAGCAAGTTACACCATGTGGGACCCTAGACCAATGGAGGTGTGAATAGATACAAGCTGGCAGTGGTTACAAAGGTGACTTTGGGTCAAATTTCATGTTCATGGAACAAAGGAGCAACCTTTGTCTTCAATTCTAGTAATTATGTTTCCCTCCCAATATTTACCTAATAATTTGTTTCATAATTCGGAAGTAGGAAAGGATTCTAGAGAATGGGTGGGGTTGGAGGAGAAAACTTGCATTGTTTAAGGTTAGTTTTGATGGCATTTGTACCCCATTCCTCCAGAGACTTGGTCATTGGCCATTAGAGAAGTGAGGGTTCGTGGGGCTTCTAATTTTAGCTTCAATGAATTGTTGGGTAAAGGCTCAAAGAGAGTAAATGAAATTTCTATTTGTGGTTGTTTACTATGGGTAAAAATGGTGCTCTCTTTGTCTAAGGACTTCAAGCTTGGGAATCCTTTAGGGTGGTGGGCGGAATATGAGTGGCCTTCACTCAGTGATGTTGCTAGGGTGGCTAGTGAACAAGAAGTTGTTGGGTGGCACAGAGGGAGGACTGGTTCCTTGGTTGTGTGAAAAGAGGAACATGGGTGTCAAAAGGGATCTTGAAACCCTCATCTTGGACATTCGAAGTGGCTATTTGAAGGGGAATTTTTTCATAGATTTGGTGTCTCCAACCTCAGACGTGACCTTTTGTGATTAGGGAGTTTGACGGCTGTGACAACAAAAAACTTATGACATTGCACAGGCTGGTTAGCAATTTGCGTATCCATGCAACGATAGAGGGGTCACCCAAGGAGGGGCTTGGGACCCCAAGACCAAGGGGTGGGGCATGGAGAATAGCTTGACTTTGGCAAGGAAGGGAAGGAGCAAGATAAATCATCTCCCGGAAGAGTGGAATTCCCTCTAGTATTTGATTCTTTAGAAGCCCGAATTCACCAAGTGATAGTGTTGGTAGAGCAGCTACCGAGAGACCCCTGACAGAAAATAAATAATTTCTTTCGTGAACGATATCTAGCATAACCAATGGAAAATTTACCCTAATTACCCTAAATTTACTGGACATTATGATGATGATGATGGTGATGATGGTGGTGGTTAATGTCCACTGAGACCAAATTGGTCTATTGGACCTATAATTTTCTTAGTTTCTACTTATTTGGCTCCTTGTCCCTCTTGGCGAGATTGGTGCTGCAGCTTTCTTTTTTTTTATCTACGGTCTTCCAACTTTCTTTATCTTGCATCTCCTTCATCTCTTCTGGTTCTTGGGACATTGGTGTCTTAGCTTCGCAATCTATTGTGCTCGTTCTTTTGAAGATAGTCGGAGAAGAAGTTTGGTCTAGGAGATCTACTTTGCTCTTAAATGAAGATTTATTTTGTGTGGTATTCAAATCCTCATAACTATTGATGCTTGAGGGGTTGTCGAGTTCACTCTTTTGTTGTTGGGTGGGGCTTCCCCCCTGCTTGTTTTGAGAGATGTTTCTTTCTTGCCCGATTTCTTGTGATTCAAAGTTTTCTCGAGAGTATTCTTCTTTGATGACAGTGTAGTGTTCTTTTTGTGCTCCTTCCCACCATGTAGATCTGTGGTGATTTTTTCTAGCAGAATTCTCGGAGACTTTCGGACAGTTTTTAGCTAGGTGGCCTGTCTCAAAGCAAGATCGACATCTGAAGAGGACACTTTCATAATTGAGTTTCTGGTACCACACATAGTCTTTACTTGTTAGGTGTATTACAGCTGGGAATCTGACACTGAAGTCCATTTCCACACAGATGCGTGCATAGGTAGTTCTGGCATATTCTTCTGTTTCTGGGCATCTGTAGTAAAATTTCCCAATTGCATTTCCAATGGCTTTTAGCGAAGAGAAATTCCAGAGATGCAAAGGTAGGTTTGGCAATCTCACCCAAACTGGTGCTGAGGTTATGACTATTGTTGACAGATCAAACGATGGGCTCCATGGCCTCATGAATAGACCTGATTTTTCCCAAAACCAAGGGCTAGAATGTAAAATACATTGTCTGCTTTCAGGGTTTTCAAAATCTACTATAAAGAAACCCCTAGCACAGGGGTAGATATTAATTGCATCAGGAATTAGAGGCTTCCATACCTCTGAGATCCAACTATGGAGAGTTGTCATCCGCGACCAAAAACCATTGAATCGACAGATTAGGGCACTTTCAGAGAACTTCAAAGCCTCATTGAGTGAGGCCTGGACCACCTGGACAGTGGGAGTTGGGGCTTCACTGATGATATGGGAAGGAGCTTGCCTCCTAGAGGTGTACGGAACTGAGCTAGCAGCTATTTTTGCGACGCTGGGAGCCATCTTGGGAATGCTCTCCTGGGCAGCCACAAGATCGACGGATGTAGCAGTGCTGAGGGCCACGCCGCAGAAGGCCATAGAGGATTGCTGAAGAGAAGTGAAGAGTCGTAGATCTGAGGTAGAGCTACAGAGTGAAGAGTCGAGCCGCAGATCTGAGGTGTAGAGCCGCAGAGTGAAGAGCGACATAGCTGAGCCCGTAGAGTGAAGAGCGACAGAGCTGAGCCTTAGGTGAAGAGCTGCAGATTTGAGGTGAAAAGTTGCGGATCTAAGTGTGGAAAGCCGCAAAATGAAGATCTGAAGAGCTGCCACATGAAGATCTGAAGAGTCCCGTGAAGATTTGCGTGTTTGAAGTGCCGCGTGAAGATCTGCAAGTCTCAGTGTGAGGTGAAGAGCCAAAGATCTTTAACCCTGTAGACCGACTTCTTATGAAACGAGACATGCTCCCATCTCTTTAATTTCGTTTCTAGCTTCAATTATCAGCTGAAAACCGCCTTATTTCCACGCAGAGTAATAGTTTGTAAAGAAACAAAGAAAATAGACTTTGACCACTATGATGCACCCACGCGAAAGCAGGTCGATGGATTATGTAATCAAGCAAAGAACGCTCGCGGATCACTCGAACAAATGGCAGAGAGGATTCGCATTAGCGAAAATAAGCTGCCGTAACCAGTCACTCATCACTCGCATAACCCGGAGATAACCAATCACTCTCCACAAGTGAACTATAATTAATTAGCAGCTTGAACCTAAAACCCCAAAACCCCAAAAATTCTTTGGGGTCTTATATAATAATAAAATAATAAGAGAAAGTTGCGATACAATGCAGAAAGCCGCAGAATTCTGAAGGCCGCTAATTATAAAAAATTCCACGAATCAAAATGGGGAAGGTGCAACACTAGGACTTCTCTGGAGGTCACCCATCCCAGTACTACTCTAGCCCAAGCGGGTTCTCATGACATCCTGGTGCTTTAACATTATGATCGCACCCAACCAAGTGCTTCAACTTCGAATCGTTGAAAATATACACTTCTGAAGAAAATTTTAACTAGACTCAATTTACTTGATATTATAATAATAAACTTACTCTTAATCTTGTGTGTTTATGAATGAA
Source organism: Pinus taeda (assembly GCA_000404065.3). Classification (NCBI taxonomy): domain Eukaryota; kingdom Viridiplantae; phylum Streptophyta; class Pinopsida; order Pinales; family Pinaceae; genus Pinus; species Pinus taeda. The sequence goes on along the minus strand of APFE031036275.1, from coordinate 227,226 downwards.
AAAGCTTCATACGGTGAAATCCAGGCATCCAAGCCAGAATAATTTACAGCAGTTGTATAAATATTGTAAACGTATTTGTCAAATCGAAACAAAAATATATGATACAGAAAGCGACGAGAATAAGTTTAAATTTGAAGGCACAGATATTCTCCGATGCTTTCATCATTAGTACGTGATTGGTGAGCAAATTTCTTCATTCTGGTAAAAATCTCGTGGGTTTTGAATTGGAAAAAAATTCGAATTTACTCTTCAAGCCCGAAAATCTATTCCTCTTCTGTGAAAAATAGTCCAATATTCTTCCGACCCTGAATCCATTTTTACTGCTGCAATTGGAAGAAAAGATATCATCAGGAGCCATCGTGAATTCAGCAGCACCCGAGTGTCTCTATATGGATTCCAAATCCCAGCAATGGTCTAAGTAAATTACAGCCACACTAATATCATCGTGAATTAGGCGTCGAGCTCCCCTTTTGATTTTCTTCATGTCGCTATATTTTAGCTTGCTTTTATATGCAGCCTTCTCCATGGCAGCTCTGACTAAAAGCTTGGCCTGTAATGGCATATATAAATATTCACAATGTTGTCCAAAACATCAAATACATAAAACCTAAAACCCAAGAACTTCTTCCTCGAGAAATGAAACCTAGAAAATAAAAGCTAATACGCTGGGAGGATTACTGTGAACAATGTCGACGGCTTCTTGATCAGCCCAGTGATCCCACAGACCATTTGATGCGAATATTAAAAACCTATCTTCCTTCTTTAGCTTTCAAGAATATATGTCTAAATTGGCCTCTTATGACATATGCCATACGGTTGGGTTGTTTTAAAAATAAAAATCACCGATTGCCCTCAAAACCTAAACAGGTAGAAAAACATATGACAACATTCCATATCAACGGAACTGTAATATCTAGTGCCAAATAATAATGCAATAACTTGATCCAGTTGGCCTTATTGTCACCAAATTTGTGATTCTCCATATAAAATTCGAAGCAAAATAAATAATATTACGTCTACAATCCTGTGAAATCTTCTATAATATATTCCATAGTTCAAAATGCTATATAAATTTAAGAGATAAATTTGTGTTTTTGTTAATAACATTATCGTGTTACAGAGAAACATATCATAACATAAATAATACGAACATATTACAACATAAATAATCGTATTACAGACCAACATATCATAACATGAGAATTTAACTTAAATGAAAAAGAAAACTAGAAATAAACTTGTATTATACACACCTGAATTAAACCTTTGACACGCCAGTGGCCGTGCTTCCGTACAACAATATCTGGATCGTCTGGATGTAGCATTCTCAGGTCTTTCCGGACATCCTTGTACACTGCACTGTGATCTCCAGTGAGTCGCTCTGCAGAAACAATGGTTTCCTGTGTTTAGCTGCAGAAGGTCGAGACGCCCATAACGGCTCTGCAATCGCCTACATTTGCCGTGTAAAGCATACGGTTGGTCGTTATAAATCCATTGCACAGATTGCGCCCACAGTGGGTTTTTGCGCATGCTAAAGCCTACATTACATTACAAAATTTCTAGGGCAATGATGATGAGCGTTAAGTTTTGTATTATATCGTGAGCATATTTCAAGTTTAATGGATGGTGACAAATTAATAAATATTAGTGAGATATATTTTTATTAGTGAGATATATTTTAGTTTAGTTTGGTTGGTTGTTTTTTATTTATTTATTATAATTTGATTATTTTTATTGAGAATTTCTACCTATAAAAAATATGTATATATTTAAAATAAAAGAATAAATAAATTTTCATTTTTAAGAAATGAGAAGAAAAGTTAATTTTTTTATAGAAAATTATGTATATATATATTATTTAATTATTTTCTTGGTAAAATAAAATAAAATTTGGATTTATAATTAATGAGAGTTAGAGTTTGGAATATATTTGAATATTTATAAAAAATGTTTTTTGGAATAAATAAAATAAATTTTTTAAAGACAAGTATTAAGAGGTTTCATTTCTTTTTTCTTTTTTTTTTTAAGATAATTATGATAGCTCAATCAGTCCTATAACTCAATCAAGCTCCTATAACTCAATCAAGCCTTTGTTTAACCACATTAAGTATTGGATTGAGGGTTTCTTAAACCCTCTATCAAGCTATTTTCAAATTTTATTTCAAATCGTAGATTGAGAATTGTATTCGATTGAGCATTTCAAGCATTGGATTGAGCTGTTGAGGGCCTAAAAAAAATTCGCTCTTCTTTTGCAAGTTTCTCAGCAACACCATTTTGTACCCCAACTGACTCCAAGAAAATTTTGTCCTTAAGTGGTGGAGTTGATCATGTTGGATTCAGGGAGAAATCCTCTATCGAATAGTACATGAGTTTGACATTTTCAAATTCATATGATATTTTTTATCTACATAATGATTGAATTTTTTTGGGACAATTTCGAAGGGGCTCAGTAAAAAATCAATAACATAAAATACACAAAATGAAAAATTTTAAAAAATTCAAATTTCTTTGTTTATCAATTCTCTGCAAAATGGTACTCTTGGTTTTTGAATTTATTTAAATAGTAGAAAACAATCTTATGCAAGCACAAGGATGCTGAATAGACCTTGTAACATTAATAACTCTAGCATTGGGTTGAGAGGGCGAGAGACCTGGTTCTAGGGTTTAACAAAGGAAATGATGGAGGTAAATAGGTAACCATAGAAGTGCAAGGAGGAGGAAGCTCCACTCCCTCCTACAATAATGTAGTTTCAAATAGAGGAAGGGCAAGGAAGAAGAACAAGCCTCCACACTCCTCGAAGGACATGACAAAAAATACTGAAACCCAAAAGGCATAAGGCAACAATACCCATGTAGAGCAAGGGACCCACGAGGAAGACCGACAGGAGGAGAAAGCAAAAGACAAAGGTCACGGAATAGAGAATAGAATCGAGATGGTGCCTTGTAAACCCAAGACCAATACTAAACTGCAGTTAATATTGAATGATCTAGCTCTACAAGAGCACAAGGATCATATGGCAAACTATGCTATAATAGGCAAGTTCATGGGAATCTGACCGACAAAGAAAGCGTTGTACACTTGGATAAAATACAACTGGAAACCAAAAGGAGAGTTAAATATACATCTTGGATCCAAGGGTTTTTTCACAGTGGTGTTCACGAACATGGATGACAGATATAAGATTTTTGAAGGAGGACCATATTTCTATGTGGCAGCTGGTTTATATATGCGGCCATAGACGATGAACTTTGTGCCAGAGTGAGAAACATTCACATCAGTACCAGTATGGATTAGACTCTACTCCTTACCTCTAGAATATTGGATGTCAGAGTCTTTAAAAGATATAGGCAACAAATTAGGTCAATTTTTAAAGATTTCAAAGGCAACACTACAAGGTAAGTATACCTCCTATGCCCGTATATGGGTGGAGATGGGCCTGAGCATGGACACCTATTCAGAGATTGTCCTCTTAATAAAAGGGAGGAACACATAAGCACCAGTAAAGAAAAAGGCCATACAGGTTTTACTAAAGTGGGAGGAAAAGGGAAAGGAGGGGGAAGGAAGATACAAAAGAATCCCAATGATAACAAAACAAGAAGTCACAATAGATTTGAGATCTTAGAAGAAAGAGAAGAAGATGAAGGTAATCAAAGAAAAATGGAGAATTAGGCAGAAAGGGGGAAAGGACAAGAGACCGGCATGGAGTTCATACAGGAATAGAATGAACATACAAAAAAATATTATGCGAACACATGTGTATGTAAAATGCAATTGAAATATTATTTTGCCAACTTTGAAAATAATAAAAAATATAATTTAGCATAAAAAAAAATATGAAAAAATAGTTCTCTATGTGTAGATTATATAATAATATATATATATATATATATATATATATATATATATATATATAATATTAGACACATTTAGACTAAGTTATGTTAAGTGAAGACAACAATACCTCTTAAGATTTGCCAAAATTTGTAAGAACCAAGCATTTCATTTAATGGAAAATTGACATATTATATGACACTAAAATATTTTTCAAAAAATATCATTATGGCAACAACATCATTCTCCATAGATTGCCTTCTTACTCCGAATCAAAATTCATAATGCTTATATGAATTTTGAGAGCTTCAATTCGATAAAAGAGTAAAATTTTGAAATCGCATTGCCACATTTGCCCCAAAAGTGTAACTTGTCTTCATGCATTCACCCAAACACCAAATCATTTTGAAATTCATGTAATAATTCCTCTATGTGTCATCTTAAAAACAATATTTTTAGTTGACTTATTTATGATCACATTAAGATGAAAATTGATGAATTGCTGAAAGTGTTGAAAAATCACCATTTTTGTGTGTTACCCTATTTCATTAAATGATTAAACATAGTGAAAAGTGTAAGTCATATTCATGCATTCACTCAGACATGAAATCATTTGAAAATTCACTCAGTACTTCCTCTACATGGCCTCGTCAAAACAATGTTTTTAGTTGACTTATTTATGATCACATTAAGATGAAAATTACTGGATTGCCGAAACTGTTGAAAAAATACCATTTTTTGTCTTACACTATTTCATTAAATGCTTAAGCATAGTGATTGAATCTAAAAATTTGCCAAAATTAGTCCATGCTCGAGTATAATTTGTGCAGATTGTGATGATATAATTTTTCCCCCAAAATGAATTACCATCTCTACAAACCATGGTGCATACTTAAGTCACTCATTATACTTGCTTGAAATTTCCAAATATATGCTTTCAGTATCAACCAAATTTCTTGAGCTATGTGTCCATTAAGAAAAAAATGAGTATGGAAACAATACAGTTCCCTAAAAATCTTGGTTTTACTGCAAAGCAAAATTCTCATAGAAAATATGAGTTTCTAGCAGCTAAAGTTGAAAAAGCATAAAAATTTACAATTTTGTATGTAAAAAATAAGATAAAAGTGTTTCTCAATTTCACATTTTCACCCCTCCACATTATTAAATTATTCACAATGGCTACAAGATCTAAATAATGTGATACATAATTCTACTGATTGTTTAATTTCCAAGACTCATAGCTGATCACATGTCCACCCTACATGAGAACTCCAATGGGTCATTCCTTGCATGCATCTATACAAAATAGGAAAAAAATTTCATAATTAAGGCTTTTGTGATTCAAATAGTGTTGAACTTCTTCTTTTGGATCCACCACATTGGTAATTCTTGTGCCGACGTTTCAAACTACAAGTGCAGTTTATCATCATTATAAATGAATGATGATGAACCAGACTTGATGATTTGAAATGTTGGCTCAAAAATTACCAATGTGATGTATTTATAAGAATATGCTCAATAAAAAATATTTACCTAGGTTTGCAATTTTCAAAATAAGGGTATGTATGAGAAGGTGCTTCAATTGTTCAAAACTTGTTCCGCACTTTTATGTCCAACAAAATATTTCATCATTCTTATGTAATGTTGTCATTAGGTACCCAATATTTGAGAATTATTGAATGATTTTTCTATAATATCCTACCATCTCCATAAAAGATATTTTTGTTACATTCTGAGGTGTAGGCCTCTATAGTATGGCCTTGATCTTTCTAGGATCAATTTCCACTCATTCTTTGGATATAACATAAGCCAACTAGTACACTTGTGATTACAATAAATCACATTTCCTAAGCTTAACATATAGTTGATGGTCTTGTAGCACCTGTGGCACAACCTTGAGGTTTTATTCATTATTCTCCATGGTATTTGAATACACTAAGATGTCATCGATAGAGACTAGCATAAAATTATCCAAATATTTTTTGGGAACATTATTCATGAGGTGCATAAATGTGTATGCTGGATTTGTCAGCTCAAGTGACACCTATTTTTTGTTAGCCTTGTACTCACAATCCATAAGTCCAAAATAATAAAATTATGAAACTTGGAAAATATAATCCCTACCTGTCTTTGATGTGCTAATCAATTCTAGAATGAATATGTTCCTAATAGTTGGGAGTTTTTTGAGGTCTAGCTACTTGAGAGATTCTCCCCAACTAGTTAGCTTCCTAAATTAGTGTGTGGTTGAGATATTCACTCAACCAAGAGATCGCATGTCCAAGATAGACTGACTATCTTGAGACATAGCTTGATCTATTTATATTGTATCATCATTCTTTGTGAATTTACAATCAGGCTTGAAAGCCTTTTTCGTCAAATATTTTGTCTCTCTGATAATATTTTGTTTCATTTAATTATCTTCAATTGGTATTAGAGCCACGGGCTTAAAGAATTTGTGAAAGATGTATTGCTTGTAGAGCCAACATGTGGATTATTATATCTTGGTTGAGATGTGACATGGTAAGGACATGTATTGATATAAATGCAATGCAATGGGTAAGTAACTCAATCCATTGACTGTCGATATACATATTATCAATCTAGAAATACCATTGATAACTCAATGTAAGGAGGTTGAGATTTGGCATGGATCTTCTGTATAACTCGACGAAAGGTTATTTGGTGGCCTTGTATACTCGTCGAGCATAGTGGATGAGTACATTTCAAGATTTAGTATAAACTAACACTCAGTGTCAAGGTGGTTCCTCTATCGGCACCCACAGTAAGTTGGAGATAACTTAGTGACCAGTGAAAATGGCCATGATGGGTTGGTGAATTTATGTGAGCATCAGAATGAACAATGTTCTTTCCCATCAAAGATCCATTGTATGAATAGCTCTCTACTCTAATAAAACATGCTTTCTACTCTAATCACGTTGACGTAGTTGTTGTTAACAAGAAGAATGCAGAGAAATCATTGCATGGTGTTTCGTAGTATGTCAACAATTGGAGATGCGTTCGTTGTATGCAAGAGTGTTGCAACATTGGTTGATTTTTATTACGCTGTAAGTTGTGTGATAAGCTCACTTGTGAGCTACGAGAATCGATGTTGAGGATTGGATTAAGGAGTTTGTGTTGGGTTCTTTTAATATCTCGTTTATAATTTTTTTCAGATATGAATTAATAGTTGTGAGAAAAAAACCTTGCTATGCAGCAGATCCTGTTCAAATGATATATGTTCAAATGATATATGTGTTGACATAATTATTGTAGAGAAAAATCATTATTTTTCAATTTACTAGAATGTGTTTGAATCTTAGTAAATTGTTGGATAATGTGGCAATTTGTTGATTGCACAACTCAGGTTCAAGTGGAGACACTGATTTTGCTTGTCGTAGGAAACATGACAACTCAGAAAATTGTGGATGAAGGGAAGCTCTACATACCTCTATATCTCATAAATTATTTTGAGAGCAGCATTGAAGAATCAAGTTTGGGCATTCCTTCATGAAGCATTTTCAAGGATTTGTTTCCTTTGAGGAACCAGAGTCATTACAAATCAAATATAAATGTTGAAAGAATCATTTCCAAAAGGGAATCATTTCTTTGAAGGCTACATCAATATGGTCCAGTGAAGTTGTGTTGGAAAAAGACCTGCCTATGTGGAGCGAGTGCTGATCATGCTAGAGCCTCTTGAAAGAGTTACTAAAATTTTTGATAATTTTCATGAGTAAAAGTGATCTAGAGCTCTTCGGTTACTGTAATTAACCAATATCTTTTATTTTTTCATTTTAGCAAAATTTCATATGAAAGAGTATGAAAAATCACATGTTCATACTTTAAAGAAGAAACATAATGACAACCATCAAATAAAAATATCACACACGCATTCATAAGGGAGTTACCCTAGTGTGGGTTATGTCTATGGGCCTGGTGTCAAGATTGGGGAGGACACTTCATTAAATGTTGTAAGTTGATGATGAGTACATGGTACATTCTTTGTCATTAGAAGGATAAACTCCCTCAGCTAGAGTGACATGCCTCTCCATGAGATGTACTCCTACATGAACTCTCACTCATATGTGCCTTCTTTGAGCAAGACAAGATAATAAATTCTCACGCGACGTGGCATACAAGTATCCTTTAATAGAACGGTAGCAAGGATCTCAACAAAAAAATCATCATCTCAGCAAATCAAAAGAAAAACATGGCATCACTACATCATATATGTCCACTTCTGAGGATGGCATAAAACTCTGTAGCTCTGCTGATGAAATGGATTGCACTGTTGAATTCATGGCACGAAATCATGTTGAATGACTATAAACTCGATCCCTTTCTAACACCATCAAAATATGGACCCTCGAGAATCTCAAAGATTCCCCGAAGATTCCTTAGTGCTGAATGCCTGAAATTCTGGTTCATTTGAGTCTAAACTTGGCATGATTCAATCACTGTGAAAAACTACCCTCTAGGAAATCTTTTAGATTCCTCACTAATTCTGCATAGAATATTTTGTGGAATATTCTATGAAATATTCCCATGGAGTATTCTTGTCTCTAAAAAATTCCCAGGGTAGGCCCCTCTGACTTGGTTCCACTTCTTGGTGTGGTTCCTCTTAGCCTTGGTCTCGCTCCCCATGGTTCCTATCATCCTCTCCTGCAGGTCGAAGGGGTGAATTGGGTTTAGATTGAAGGGTTGAATTGGGTAAAAGTAGCTAAGCAATGATAACCAAGTTGGGACCACTTGGAAAACGGTTCCACATGGTAATTGAAGAGAATTATGTTGGTGATGAGTTGGGATCAAGCCATATTGACAACATTTTTCATTTCATTTTGTTGTTTTTGTAACATTTGCTAATATAATAAAAAAACCAACTTTAATATACCAATTCAACTAATAATCCGTTGGTATTTTTTTAATATGGTTCATATATTTTAATAACCCAACCATATGGTTTAGAATTTAGTATTGGGTTTTGTTTTTTTTATATATTGCATAACCATTATGTTTTTATATGGTTATATAATAAAAATTGTTTTGCCCATAACCATATTAACATATGGTATTTAAACATTTTTGTTTTTTTATATGATTAGATATTATAACCACATTTTATATACATATGATTTTTGTTTTGTGCTTTTATATATTTTTAGATAGTTTTGTTTTATTTTGAGATTTAATATTATTTTGTTTTTTCTTTTCTGAACGGCAAGGAGCCAATGATGGAGTGATAAGTGTCAATACTTGATGGGCTCCCATGTACATTGTAGGTCCCATGTATTTACTGGGATGTCATGTTGCACACTATGGGCCCCACTTTTTCCCTATCTTGTCAATTTTTAAAAAGTCGTTAGCTGGTCATATGAATTTGAATTTGAGTGTCATCTGAGCCACCGAAATCATAAGGATGAGCACTACAACTTGGTATTTGGATACATTTTGAAGACTTTGATTTTCGAGCCTCTCTAGAGTCACCTTCGACTTCAGATCCTTCCTAGAGCCACCTGGATTAGAAATATTGTTGCAGATCACTATAATATGCATGGAGATGCATGATAAAAATATTTTTTTGGAGGTGTCAGATCTCATTCTATCTCTTTGATTATATGGGATTGGTGGAAGAGCAAGCTCCACTAAAATAGGTCACTCATTTCTTAAATATGAATTAATCTTTGTGTCCTCCGTGTTGCAACTATGTAACCTAATTGGGCATTGATGTGTCTGCTCTCTAAATGAATTTAATGCTATTGTTCATTTCTTCCTACATACACACCATTTATCCAATTATTCACATAAAACAAATTCCACTATAGGTGTTTATTTGCTTTTTAATCAACATAGGGGAGTTAGCGAGCATAGAACAAGGGAACGAATTGAGCTAAGAGCGTGACAACAAAATCCAACATTTGCTATGTGGATGAGAGGTTGTGATCTACGCTGAAAACATGGTAGGATCCAAACATATGGATGCGTAGATATTATGAAGATTTGGTAGCCAATAGATGATGTGTTGTTTGTATATTTGTTTGAGGAGCATGCAAAGTTTTAGGAAAAGGAGGGCCCACTGGAGTTGCCAAAAGACATAAAGGACCAACACACCTCGACCTCACCTTCACTGGTATCCGCAACAACTCTTCAACAAGGTCCTCGCATGGTTCTTTTACACAAGGCACTATCGTGAGTACATAAAAGTTTCACTTTTACACGCATAAATTTTTGAAATTTTAAGGGAGAAATAAGGTGTGATTTTTATTTATAATTTTGGAGTGGATTATTATTTTTTTTTTTTTTTTTAAATTTGGAGTGATAAATTCTTTTTTGGAGTAATAAGTGATTTTTGTAATTTTGGAGCGATAAGGTGTGAGTCAAAAATATATTGGAGTCTAGTCAAAGTTTTGTAAAATCAAAGTTGAAACATTTTCTTTGAAGCACACATTTAAGGTAATTTAACCAAGAAAGAGTCAAAGTCATGTATTTGAGGGTCATTAATGTTAGAAGTCTAATTGAAGTTAATTAAAATATCATAATGATGAAGCTGCCATTGTCATGATGTAACAACAAGGGTGCATTCTCGGTTGAAATTGACACCCAAGCATTGATTGAATTATTAAGTCAAAATTGATAGGGGGTGAGTTCCTTCAAATAAGACATTTGAACTTGTGATCTACTCATTGTATAATCATTAACTTGGGGGCAGTTTCAATGGTATCTGACACCCTAAGATGACATAAAAATCAAGCGAGAAAGTTCAAGAAATCAAGTGAGTGTGAAACTCAAGAAAGTATCAAAAGAAAGAGAGTGTGAGTTCAAATGAGCAAGTTAAAATGGAGCAAAGTATTCAATTATTAAAGTTTCTAAACAATCTAATGCTATCCACTACTGAAGACACAATGAAAATCAGTAAATCCACTCTTGTGGATATTAAAATGTATCTACATTAGGCACATAAAATGATTGAATTTATCCAACTTGAATCACACCTACAACATGATGAGCTGCGGTAGAAGAGTCATAAGAAATTCAACAACACAAATTCAAATAATGAAGATGATTCCAAGACACTCAACGATACAACTTCAAGGGTAGATGTTGTACATAAACAAGTTCAACCTTCTTTTTTCAAGTCAATTATCAAACTATGGGAAGAAATCCGATGCAACAAAAACCGATGTGGTTTAGGATATGACAAAGATGAGGTTTCATGGGGCTTCTAATTCCAGCTTCAATGAATTGTTGGGTAAAGGCTCAGAGGGAGTAAAGGAAATTTCTATTTGTGGTTGTTTTCTGTGGGCAACAATGGTGCTTTCTTTGTTGCAGGACTTCACGCTTGGGAATTTTGTAGGGTGGTGGGCAGAATATGAGTGGTCTTCACTAAGAAATGTTGCTAGGGTGGCCAGTGAGGGAGAAATTGTTGGGTGGCATAGATGGAGGAGTAGATCCTTGGTTGGGTAAGGAAAGGAACATGGGTGTCAAAAGGGGATCTTGGACACTGGAAGATATTTGAAGGGGTGGTTTGTCATAGCTTTTGTGTCTCTAACCTGAGATGTGGCCTTTTGTGATTGGGGGTTTTGACGGGTGTGCCAACAAAAAACTTACGGCATTGCACAAGGTGGTTAGCAGTTTTCATATCCATGAAAAGATAGATGGGTCACCCCAGGAGGGGTGTGGGACCCCAAGACCAAGGGGTGGGGCTTGGAGAATAGGTTGACCTCGACAAAGCAGTGAAGCAACAACACGAGTCATCTCATGGAAGAGTGGAATTCCCTCCATTATTCGATTCTCTAGAATGATAGATTCACCAAGTGATAGTGTTGGTAGAGCAGCTATCGAAAGACTACCATGACGACAGAAATGAGATAATTTCTTTCATGACCGATCTCCAGCATAACCAATGGAAAATGTTGGACCAAATGGACTCCCTCACATAAGCATCTTCAAGAGCGTCTCTATCACATTGAATGGAGAGTAGAACACATGGAGGCTCATGTGCACGAGGCTTTCTACCAACGACATGAAAACGGTCAAGTGGACCAAGCTCCAGAAAACAATGAAAGATGATCATGGTAGTGGGTTGTATTCAGATATTGGTTTTTTTTTTGGGTAGGTTGGGTAACCACCCTGCAAAATAGGAGTTTTTCTCATTTTTAGTCAAATGTATTTTGTCTCTACCATGTGACCAAAAAAATCATGTAGAAATGAAGCCGATGACGAATTCTTGAAAAATATAACGTTTTTCAAAACTAACATTAAAATATTTTAATAATAATAATATTTTAAATTCATTATTAAATTAAATATTAGGTTGATATATATAAAAGTGATCGAACTAATAAAATATTTCAAAATAATGTATATAGGTATATATCTATTTTTAATTAATAAGTATTTTTATATGATATATATTTTAAATAAGTATTTTATTTAATGTCAAAATGTAATACTAAGTTACTTTCTGATTTCCTTATCTGAACTAGTTTCTGATCGTCCGCTTTCTTGTTTTGTTTTAATTTTATCTATTTTCTAATTAGAATGCTAAAATACCTTCTGATTTCTTATTTATTGAACTAAGTCTTTCGACTTCGAATCAACAAACGAGACGCTTTTGAATAGATTTTTAATTACCCTAAATTTAGTTGACATTATAATATCATCCAACCAAGTGCTTCAACTTCGAATCGACGAAAAGATACACTTCTGAAGAAAATTTTAACTAGACTAAATTTACTTGATATTATAATAATAAACTTGCTCTTCATCTTGTGTGTTTATGAATGAAAAAACTTCATACGGTGAAATCCAGGCATCCAAGGCAGAATTATTTACATTAGTTGTATAAATATTGTAAACGTATTTGTCAAATCGAAACGAAAATATATGATACGGAGTGACGAGAATAAGTTTAAATTTGAAGGCACAGATATTCTCCGATGTTTTCATCATTAGTACGTGATTGGTGAGCAACTCTCTTCATTCTGGTAAAAATTTTGTTGTTTTCAAATTGGAAATTTTTTCGAGTTTACTCTTCAAGCCCGAAAATCTATTCCTCTCCTGTGAAAAATAGTCCGATATTCTTCGGACCCTGAGTCCATTTTTACTACTGCAATTGGAAGAAAAGATATCATCAGGAGCCATCGTGAATTCAGCGGCACCAGAGCGTCTCCGTACGGATTCCAAATCCCAGCAATGGTCTTTTGTAATGTTGTCATTAAGTGCCCAATATTTGAGAATTATGGAATGAATTTCCTATGATATCCTACATCTCCACAAATATATATAACTTTTGTTACATTTTGAGGTGTAGGCCTCTGTAGTATGGCCTCGATCATTCTAGGACCAATTCCCACTCATTCTTTGGATATTACATAAGCCAACTAGTACACTTAGTGATTGGAATAAATCACACATATAGTTGATGGTCTTGTAGCACCTTTGGCACAACCTTGAGGTGTTATTCATTATTCTCCATGGTATTTGTATACACTAAGATGTCAACGATAGATACTAGCATAAAATTATCCAAATAGTTTTTGTTTATTCAGTAGGCACATAAATGTGTATGTTGCATTTGTCATTTGTCAGCTCAAGTGGCACCTATTTTTTGTTACCCTCATACTAACAATCCATAAGTCCAAAATAATACAATTATGAAACTTGGAAAATATAATCTTTACTTGTTTTTGATGTGCCAATTAATTCTAGAATGAATATGTTCTTAATACTTAAGAGTTTTTTGAGGTCTAGCTACTTGAGAGATTTTCCCCAACTAGTTAGCTTCTTAGATTAGTGTGTGGTTGAGATATTCACTCAACCAAGAGATTGCATGTCCAAAATAGACTAACTATCTTGAAAGATCGGTTTATATTGTATCATCATTCTTTGTGAATATACAATCGGACTTGAAAACCTTTTTAGCTAAATGTTTTGTATCTTTGATATTATTTTGTTTTCATTTAATTATCTTCAATTGGAATCGGAGCCATGGGCTCAAAGAGTTTGTGAAAGATGTATTGCATGTAGAGTCAATGTGTAGAGTGTTGAGATTTTTGGCTTTTTCTTTGTCTGTTCTGTTCATTTTATTATTGTCGCAATTATTACATATTGATTGAGACGTGACAGGGTAAGGACATGTATTGATACAAATGAAACACAATGGGTTGAATTAGCTCAATCCGTTGACTGTTGATATACATATTATCAATCTACAAATACCATTGATAACTCAATGTAAGGAGGCTAAGATTTGGCATGGATCTTCTGTATAACTCGATGAAAGGTTATTTGGTGGCCTTGTATGCTCACGGAGCACAGTGGATGAGTGGTTTTCAAGATTTAGTGTGAACCAACACTCAGTGTCAAGGTGATTCCTTTGTCGACACCCACGGTAAGCTGGAGATAACGCAGTGACTAGTGAAAATGGCCATGATGGGTTGGTGAATTTACGTGAGCATCAGAGTGAACAGCATTCTTTCCCATCAAAGATCCCTTGTACAAATGGCTCTCTACTCTAATTAAACGTGCTCTCTACTCTAATCACGTTGACGTAGTTGTTGTTAACAAGAAGAATGCAGAGAAATCATTGCATGGTGTTTCATAGTATGTCAGCAATTGGAGATGTGTTCGTTGTATGCAAGAGTGTTGCAACATTGGTTGATTTTTATTACACTGTAAGTTGCGTGGTAAGCTCACTTGTGAGCTACGAGAATCGATGTTGAAGATTGGATTGAGGAATTTGTGTTGGGTTCTTTTAATCTGTCATTTATAAATTTTTTAATATATGAATTAATAATTTTGAGAAAAAAAATTAGTTATGCAGCAGATCCCATTCAAATGATATATGTGTTGACATAATTATTGTAGAGAAAACTCATTCTTTTTCAATTTACTAGAATGCATTCGAATCTCAGTAAATTGTGGCAATTTGTTGATTGCACAACTCAGGTTCAAGTGGAGACACTGATTTTTCTTGCCGTAGGAAACGTGACAGCTTAGAAAATTGTGGATTAAGGGAAGCTCTGCAGGCCTCTATATCTCATAAATTATTTTGAGAGCAGTGTTGAAGAATCGAGTTTGGGCATTCTTTCATGAAGCATTTTCGAGGTTTTGTTTCCTATGAGGAACGAGAGTCATTACAAATAAAATCGAAATGTTGAAAGAATCATTTCCAAAAGGGAATTGTTTCTTTGAAGGCTACATCAATATGGTCCAGTGAAGTTGTGTTGGAAAAAGACCTGTTTGTGTGGAGCTAGTATTGGAAAAAGACCTGTTTGTGTGGAGCGAGTGTTGATCATGCTAGAGCCTCTTGAAAGAGACTGAAATTTTTGATCATTTTCATGTGTAAAAGTGATCCAGAGCTTTTTAGTTACTAGAATTAACCAATATCTTTTACTTCTGTGATGTTAGCAAAATTGCATATGAAAGAGTAAGAAAAATCACATGTGCATACTTCAAAGAAGAAATATAATGACAACCATCAAATAAAAATATCACACACATATTGATAACTTAGTTCACCTAGTGTGGGTTACGTCTATGGAATGGTGTCAAGAGTGGAGAGGACACTTCATTAAATGTTGCAAGTTGATGATTAGTACATTGTACATTTTTTGTTATTACAAGGATAAACTCCCTCAGCTAGAGTGACATGCATCTCCACTAGATGTACTCCTACATGAACTCTCACTCATATGGGCCTTCATTAAACAAGACAAGATAATAAATTCTCACATGATGTGGCATACAAGTATCCTTCAACATAATGATAACAAGGATCTCAACAACAAAATCATCATCTAAGCAAATCAAAAAAAAAACATGGCATCACTGCATCATATATGTCCACTTCCAAGGATGGCCTAAAACTCCGTAGCTTTGTTGATGAAATGGACTGCACCATTCAATTCATGGCACAAAGTCATGTTGAACTACTCTAAACTCGATCCCTTTCTGACACCATTAAAATCTTGACCCTCGGGAATCTCAAAGATTCACTGAATATTCCTTACTGCTGAATGCCTGAAATTATGCTGATCAGATGAGGAAATAGACCACTATTGGCATTATAATACAGGTATGACATAGGTGTTGTCTTTGATGGCAACTCACTCAGATGAGAGATCACAGTTTAGACTCATTGAATGAAGAAAGAGGGGTATACGCAGGTTCCGCATTAACCAAGCCACGTGTACATGCGGGTGAATAGACCAAAAGGCGCATATAGCATACACATGCACTTTCACAGTAGAAAAGGTGCGTACATGTTGGAAAACTAAGTCTTGGTATGTGGTATTTGGTCCATGATATTTTGGTATTGGTCCATGGTATTTGGTCAGAGGTTTTGACCTCACGTATTGGGTCCAAAGTATTGGTCTTATGTGGTTTTGGACCATGGTATTGAGAAATGCCTAAAACTATATAAGGAAAGAAGATCATCATTAGGCCAAAGTGCAAGTGTGCAAGTGATGAATATTTGATGAAGTGTGAGATCTAGTATGCAGGTTATGGGTATGTGATGCTTTGTTAACGATGCACCTACGTGACAAATGAAGGTTAATGGACTGGGAACATGAAGATTAAAATGCATTATCATTATATGGTATGATCATGAATAGTTTAGATTTGAATACTGATACATGTCTTATCCTTTATATCTAGTGATTTAGATATATCTGAAGTAGAAAATTGCAGCGAAGGTATAAGTAATTATTTTCATATCTGTATGCTGGTTCCCTTTGGGGAAAGTGCGTATACCCGCTAGTTTGACATAGCCAAGTAGCGTATACATTATGAGATTTGATATTTGAGGTTGTTGTTGGTTCTAGCGGTTGTTGTAGGGTTCTAGGTTCTGCTATGTGTTTAGGTGACTATGTTTTGATAACAGGGTTTCAGTGATTTAGTGTTGGGTGATTCAGAGATTGATGATGCGGATATAGTTGATGGGTGTATTGCAATGGTGATTGATTTTGTGCTTTGATGTTATTGATGGATCTATTCTGAAAATTTGTGAAATGTGGTCCCTGAAAGAAAAGAGAAGGTCGTAGCCTTCTATGGGTTTGCGCCTACATACTAGTAAATATATCATCTAGTACAAGAGCTAGGGTATTGTAGCTCCCTTCCAGTAGAAACTGGAGAAAGGGAGAAGGTTGTAGCCTTTTGCAAGTGGGTGCTTGCATACTGGTATGAGTCTATGACAGTACAATATTGTAAACAGGTTTTTCTTATCTTAAAGAAAACATTTGCAGGTGGTTTTTGTCCCGAATTGGGTTTCCACCTTATATCATGGTGTTCATGTGTGTCTCTTATGTGTGATGACCTGTTCTTTTTTTACTACACCTGGTTATTGTTTATATGGTTAATGATGTTCTGATGCATCGATTAAAGATCAACATATGATGAATTAACTAAATCATAAGTTTGTTGGATATACGCTAGTTGCATTAAATACAGTTACATGTACATGCGAGTTCCCTTAATTAAAGTAGCGTATATGAATATGATTATGGAAATGAAAATATTATTGATTTGCTAATATTGGTTCACCCGCACCCCCCCCCCCTCAGTAGTATTCAAAAATCCCCCCCCCCCCTCTCAGTATTATTTCCAACAATTGGAATTAGAGCCAGGGCCTTCAGAAGAAGCTTGATTGCTTGAAGGAAGATCCATCATGATGAGTAATCAAGAAAGAGAGGGATCCAGCAGACCACCAATCTTCGATGGGAGAAATTTCATTTATTGGAAGATTAAACCACAACCTATCTAGAATTTCTTGGAATGGATGTTTGGGAAATCGTGGAAGGAGGATATACATTTCCATCAGTAATTCCTACAGATAAGACATGTAGAAAGCAATATGAAACTGATGCCAAAGTTGTTACTATTTTACTGGGAAGTTTGTCATCATCAGAGTTTGTTAAGGTCATGCAGCTCAAATCAGTGAATGAAATATTGGACAAAATCATTCTGTGCTACGAAAGAGACGCTCAGGTAAAATGTGCTAAGCTTCAAACTCTCAGAATTCAGTATGAAACTCTTAAGATGCATAGTGATGAAAGCATAGCTCATTACTTCCCACGTGTAGGTGATATTGAAAATTTTATGAAGAATATGGATGAAGAAATTAAGGAAGTTGTCTTAGTTGTGAAAGTGTTGAGATCCTTGTCTGCTAAATTTGAACCCAAAGTGTCTGCCAGAGAAGAAAAACAGGATCTACAGAATATTATTATGACGCAGCTTCATGGAAACTTAACTGCCTTTGAGATGAGAAAAGGAGGACCATCAGATATGAGAGAAGTATCATTTAAAGCATCAACAAAGGGAAAAGAAAAACAATATGAATCAAGACACATTTAAGAAAAATAAGATGAGGTAAATTTTGTCAAGAAGTTCAATGGGGTTCTGGAAGGTTCAAAGATAAGCTACCTTTCAAATGTTTTTCTTGTGGTAGAGTTGGTCATTATGCTACTAGATGCCCTCATAAGAAAGGAAAGATGTCTGAAGGAGGTAATAGAAGTTATTATACCCATGATGGTAATTATGGCTTGTCTAATAATGACGAAGATGATTAAGAAACTAAACTGCTCATGGCACATGAAGATAATGGCTAAGTAAAGGAAGATTTCCTTAAAGAAATCAATCAACTTAAAATCAGTTTGGTAGAAAAGGATACAATCATAAACATAGTGACACATCGACTCACTGAAAATGATAAACACAATGAAGTGTTAGAATGTGAAGTAGTAAAGCTAAAGAAAAATAACACAGCTCAAAGGAATGGGGACAATAGGAGAGACAATTGGCCGTCAGATGAAAGTAAAGATTCAGATTCCAAATAAACTCAAGAAGAGCAAGCAAATGAAGCATCAGAAAAAATCATAGATCAACAAGATCTATTCAGCAAAAGGGAGAGTGCCCTCAAAGAAGAAGTTATTAGCTTAAAAGCTCAGCTGGAGTGTGCTTTTAGAGTATGTCAAATGCTGCAGGAGTAGAATGAAGAACAAGAAAATGAGATTCTCAAACTAAGGCAACAAGTGGAAGAAGGAAGAAAGTCTGAAGAAATTTGAAGAAACAATATCTGGAAAAGGAAGAACAACATCAAGTTGAGGTAAATATCTTAGAAGGTAAATTAGAAGAAAAAGGTAAACTATTACGATTTCAAGATAGTACTAAGATGTTGGATGATATTTTTAGTAGGCAAGGAACTCTAATGGAAAATCTGAAATGCTCAACCAGGAGATGAGAGGTCAACCCCATGAACAACCAAACAAAGAAAGTCTTCAAAGAAAATCTTCTACTGCTAATTGTGGAAGTGATAGTTGGTTATTTCCTTCAAGGAATGATGTTGAATGTTTTATATGTCATAATGTTGGAAATGTTGCAAACAAATGCAGAAGGAGAATGGTTCAAAACCATCGCACAGAAAGATCATCACATTTTAGGTACTTTAAGAGATATTGTTTTTCTTGCAATATGTTTGCTCACAAAGTTATTGATTGCAATAAAAGGAATATGAAACATGTAAGATGTTATGCATGTAACAAGTTTTGACATAAAGTAAAGGAATGCAAGAGAAAAATTTGGACACCAAACCAAAAGGATCACACATTATCACAATCCAAGGAATTGAAGAAGATGGAACTATTGTCAGAAAGATGTGGCATATATCAGTTTGTAGACATAACAGACCTAGGGGAAGCTGAAAGTGTAAACCTTCAGTATTCCAATTTTCATACGCAGATATTATGAAGCGAAGTTGCGTATATACATAAGTTAGAGGCTACATAGTCGTGTATATGGTGCTCTAAATAAAAAGCAGTAGGACAGACTCAGGAAAAGAAGTCTGATATGGCTCAGTCATAGTATGTGTTGGTGGCATAGGGTCAGGGGGAGTATATGCTTCGAATAATGCGTTGTTGGAATTATGATTAGAAATCTTTGGTGATGATGGTTATGTGGCTAAATGATACATCTTACTACTTATTGTTGGTTGTCTGAGAAAATGGTATTGCAGGTTAGAGCTTTGGATGCTGGTGACAGATGCTTATGGTGTAGATCATATATGGTGTACGATAGTTGCTGATGACCATCATGGTCTTGTTTAGATTGCTGGTCATTGTTATAAAAGTCATATCATTTGATGTAAAGGTTATGAAAAGACCTAATTTGTAACCCCACTTTGCATGGGAAGGATGATGTAATAATGTCTATTTCAGTCATGTATAAACATTTGGTAAATCCCCACTTGGTTGGGTGGATGAGTCAAAATGGTCTATCCCCACTTGGTTGGGAGATTGATGCCTGTATAAGTCATTAGTGATAGGAAGGTCATACTCACTTAGAGGCATGTTATTCTTTTGAAATATATTTTTGCAGACTCGGCATGTGCTTAGGGGGAGCATGAACGGATTCATACATCTTAGCATGTACAAAGGGGGAGCTCAATCAGAGATTTTAGCATATACTCAGGGGGAGTATGGACAGTAGAATGTATACAAGGGAGAGAATATCTTGGTCTACCCTTTGCTCTTGATGTCAAAGGGGGAGAGTGAATTGGTGTGGTTGTTGCCATCAAGTCCAAAGGGGGAGATTGTTGGCATTACAATACAGGTATGACATAGGTGTTGTCCTTGATGGAAACTCACTCAGATGATAGATCACAGTTCAGACTCACAGAATGAAGAAAGAGAGGTATATGCAGGTTCCACATTAACTAAATTGCATGTACACGTGGGTTCGCAGACCAAAAAGAGCATATAGCATACACACGCACTTTCACAGAAGGAAAGGCGTGTACATGTTGGAAAACTAAGTCTTGGTTTGTGATATTTGGTCCATGGTATTTTGGTATTGGTCCATGGTATTTGGTCCGAGGTATTAACTGCAAGTATTGGGTCAAAGGTATTGGTCCTACGTGGTTTTGGACCATGGTATTGAGAGAGGCCTAAACTTATATAAGGAGAAGAAGATCATTAGGCCAAAGTGAAAGTGTGCAAGTGATGAATATCAGATGAAGTGTGAGATCTAGTATGCAGGTTATGGGTATGGCGAATGAACGTTGATGGAACAGGATCACGAAGACTAAAATGAATTATCATTATATGGTATGATCATGAATAGTTCATATCTGAATATTGACGCATGTCTTATCCTTTATATCTGGTGATCTCGGTATATCTGAAGTAGAAAATTGCAGCGAAGGTATAAAAAATTATTTTCAGATCTGTACGCTAGTTCTTTGGGAAAGTATGTATACATGCTGGTTTGACACAGCCAAGTAGCGTATACATTATGAGATTTGATATTTGAGGTTGCTATTGGTTCTCATGGTTATTGCAGGGTTTTGGGTTCTTCTATGTGTTCTGGTGATTGTGTTTTGATAACAGGGATTCAGTGATTCAGTGTTTGGTGATTCAGAGATTGATGTTGTGGATAAAGTTGATGGGTGTATTGCAATGGTGATTGATTTTGTGCTTTGATGTTATTGATGGATCCAGTCTGAAAATTTATGAAACATGGTCCCTGGAAGAAAAGAGAAGGTCGTAGCCTTCTGTAGGCTGGCGCCTATGTACTAGTAAATATATCGGCTAGTACAAGAGCTAGGGGGTTGTAGCTCCCTTCCAGTAGAAGCTCAAGCACGAGAGAAGGTCATAGCCTTTTGCAGGTGGGTGCTCGCATACTGGTATGAGTCTGCACTAGTACAATATTGTAAACACGTTTTTCTTATCTTAAAGAAAACAACAACAGGTGGGTGCTTGCATACTGGTATGAGTCTGCACTAGTACAAGATTGTAAACAAGTTTTTCTTATCTTAAAGAAAACATCAGCAAGTGGTTTTTGTCCCGCATTGGGTTTCCACCTTATATCATGGTGTTCATGTGTGTCTCTTATGTGTGATGATTTGTTCTATTTTTACTACACCTGGTTACTGTTTATATGGTTAACGATGTTTTGATGCATTGATTAAAGATCAACCTATGATGAATTAACTGAATCATAAGTTTGTTGGATATACGCTAGTTGCATTAAACACAGTTGCGTGTACACATGAGTTCCCTTAATTGAAGTAGTGTATATGAATCTAATTATGGAAATGAAAAGATTATTGATTTGCTAATACTGATTCACCTACATGGCGAATGAAGGTTGATGGACCAGGAACATGAAGACTAAAATGCATTATCATTATATGGTATGATCATGAATAGTTCAGATTTGAATATTGACGCATGCCTTATCCTTTATATCTAGTGATCTAGATATATCTGAAGTAGAAAATTGCAGCGAAGGTATAAGTAATTATATTCAGATTTGTATGTTGGTTCCTTTGGGGAAAGTGCGTATACACGCTGGTTCGACATAGCAAGTAGCGTATACCTTATGAGATTTGATATTTGAGGCTGCTATTGGTTCTAGTGGTTGTTGTAGGGTTCTGGGTTCTGCTATGTGTTCAGGTGATTGTGTTTTGATAACAAGGTTTCAGTGATTTAGTGTTGGGTGATTTAGAGATTGATGATGTGGATATAGTTGATGGGTGTATTGGAGTGGTGATTGATTTTGTGCTTTGATGTTATTGATGGATCTAGTCTGAAAATTTGTGAAATGTGGTCCCTGGAAGAAAAGAGAAGGTCGTAGCCTTCTGTAGGCTTGCGCATACATACTAGTAAATATATCATCAAGTACAAGAGCTAGGTTATTGTAGCTCCCTTCCAGTAGAAGCTGGAGAATGAGAAAAGGTTGTAGCCTTTTGAAGGTGGGTCCTTGAATACTGGTATGAGTCTACGATAGTACAAGATTGTAAACAGGTTTTTCTTATCATAAAGAAAACAACAACAAGTGGTTTTTGTCCCGCAATGGGTTTCCACCTTATATCATGGTGTTCATGTGTGTCTCTTATGTGTGATGATTTGTTATGTTTTTACTACACCTAGTTATTGTTTATATGGTTAATGATGTTTTGATGCATTGATTAAAGATCAACATATGATGAATTAACCGAATCATAAGTTTTCTGGATATACGCTAGTTGCATTAAACACAGTTGTGTGTACACACGAGTTCCCTTAATTGAAGTAGTGTATATGAATCTAATTATGGAAATGAAAAGATTATTGATTTGCTAATACTGATTCACCCCCCCAGTATTATTTCCAACAATCACACCATAACATTTCCTATGAAATTCTGGTTTGTTTGAGTATAAACTTGGCATGATTGAGTCACTGTGAAAAACTACCCTCTAAGAAATCTTTTAGATTTCTCACTAATTTGCATAGAATATTTTGTGAAATATTATAGGGAATATTCCCATGGAGTATTCTTGTCTTTAAAAAATTTCCAGGGTGGGCTCCTCTGACCTAGTTCTGCTTCTTAGCATGGTTCCTCTCTGCCTCAATCTCGCTCACCGTGGTTCCTCTCGGCGTCTCTTGCAAGTCAAAGGGGTGAATTGGGTTTAGATAAAAGTAGCTAGGTGATGATAACAAAGTTGGGACCACTAGGAAAATGGTTCCACGTGCTAATTGAAGAGAATTATGTTGGTGATGAGTTGGGATAAAGCCCTATTGGTGACAGTTTTCATTTCACTTTGTTGTTTTTGTAACATGTATTAATTCAATAACAAAACCAACTTTAATATACCCGTTCAACCAATAATCTGTTGGCTTTTTTTTTAATATGGTTTATATATTTTAATAACCCAAACATATGGGTTAAAAGTGTTGGAAATAATACTGAGAGGGGGGGTGAATCAGTATTATCAAATACTTTTCAATCTATATTTGCAGATCTGACAATTGAAACTTGCATATACCTTCCAGACTTATAATTTAAATTGTTCTTCAGATGTTTGTCATTAATCTGTATGTGAGAACCATATAATAATGAGAAGGAATAGAAATAAATAGTCACACCAAGGAACACAAGATGTAAGGTGGAAACCCAATGTGGGTGAAAACCACTTGCTACAATATGTCTCTATCTTCTTTCAATTAGAAACTTCTTTTTACAATGATTTTGTACTGGTGCAGTCCTTTACCAGTACACAGGCTGCAACCTGTAGAGCGCTACAACCCTCTCTCATTTTCTAGCTTCTCCTGGAAGGGAGCTACAACCCCCTTAGCTCTTGTGCTAGCTAAGATACTAGTATGTAGGTGCTGACCTACATAAGACTAATACCTTCTCTTTTCTTCTGGGGACCACGTTTCATCAATTTTCAAACTAGATCCATGAATATCAAGTAATCATCAAGTATATGTGCATCAACCAATTAACCAATAACTTTTCAGAATGCTATAATTAGACAAACAGTACCAGTAACTAGACACTATACCCAGAATACTGCAACAATAGACAAAATCAGCTAAAATATACTTCAAGAAAAGTTTGCAACTTCACCAGTAGTAACCTGTAGATGTCCGCGCTTTCTCTGTTTGTGGCCTGCGCAACTTCACTCCTACGCTATCTGCGACCTGCACAGCTTCACTCATGTGCTATGTGCAACTTGCGCAACTTTTCACCCACATTGTTTGTGCTTTGTGCACCTCCGCACCTGCGGCATCTTCTGATTAGCGCACCTCCGCACCTACTCCTTCACTGGTACTGTACCTCTGCACTTGCACTTTCTCTTTGCTGTGCACCTTCGCACCTACGCCTTCTTTGATCCTACGCACCTTTGGATATAGACAATTTATCAGTCCTCAAATATACCCGAGACTGTCAAATTCACAGATCCGTTCATGCGCCAAAGAGATCTCGACCCATCAGCAGATCTGACTTATAATTCTCCAGTTTCTTCTTGATTCAGGTTCAACTATAACTCCCTAACTGACTATCAGTAATTCAGATCTTGTTATTCTTAAGATATTCAACACACTTGTGTCCAACCAAATGATCTCCTTTCCCTTTTATAGCCAAGGCCTTACTCAAACCATGGAGCAAAACCATTGAGAAAAAATACTAGGGACTCAAAACCTTGGTTCAAAATTTTAGATGCAAAACCAAGGACCAAAAACATAGGATCAAAAATGTCGGGCTAAATACCATGGACCAAACTTAAGATGCGTGTTTTTCTTTGCATGAAAGTCTGTGCATTTTAGGTTCGCACCTTTTGTTTGGAATGCCTGCGAACATGTCTGCACTCTGTGAACTGCACATCTGCGCAACCTACTAATGTCCGCACCTTTTGATCAGTGCACCTGCAAAACCTGAAAATAACACTACTGCACCACAATTCCTCTGTCCTGCAACCCTGATATTTCTTCTGTAGAGTATAAGCGAGATGTTCTTCTATGAGAGGGTTGCCATCAAGTACAACACATACATCATAATGCCAACAATCTCCCCCTTTGTACTTGATGGCAACAATACCCAATCACTCTCCCCTTTTGACATCAAGGGAAAAGGGCAGACCCAGATATTCTCTTCCTTTGATAACCATTCCGCTGATCGTACTCCCCCTGAGTACCTGCTGAAGTCTCTGCTCTGTTGAAGTGTATTATTCATGCTCCCCCTGACTGTAAGCAAGGTTTGCAAAAATATGTTCTACAAGAAGAAACATGACTCCATACATCATAATTGACTCTCTTATCATCAAGGACTCATACATACATCCATCTCCCAATCAAGTGGGTAGATACCAATATTGACTCATCCTCCCAATTAAATGGGGATATATCAAACCAAAACACACATTATTCATCCCAGGCATAGTGGGGAAACCAAAATAGGCCATTACATGACCTTGATATGAAAAAAAAAAATCATGACACAGAGACAAGAACAACTATCAATAGCAGAATCAACTTTCAGACCAGCACACAATCCACCAAAAACACCTATCAGATCAAACCAAGGACTTCTAAGATAATGCCGATAATGCATTATTAGAAGAATATATGTCCCCCCTGAACTAGTGCTAGATGGTCTTTGACAGACACATATCGGACTCTCTTCACCCAGAAATCGACCCACATAAACCGACATAGGTACGTGTATCCACCTACATACAACAGACAAATTTTAATAGCATGATGATGCACCAACAACCCCCATCTTCTGTCTGAGGTATTCAAATGTTTCCCTGAGAAATGGTTTGGTGAGAATATCAGCAACTTGTTCCTTGGAAGGAACATACTCCAACTTGACTTTTTGCTCAAGCACTTGTTCCCTTAGAAAATGATATTTGATAGGTATGCACTTAGTCTTTGAATGCATGATAAGATTTTTTGAGATACTGATTGCACTTGTATTATCATAGATGATGGAGATAGGTGGAGTACAGTTTATTTGAAAATCTTGCAATGTTTGTATCATCCAAAGAAGTTGTGTGCAGCAAGATGCATCAGCCACATATTCTGCTTCAGCTGTAGATAGAGCAATGGAATTTTGTTTCTTGCTGAACAAAGATACTAATCTGGAACCCACAAAGAATGCTCCACCACTAGTGCTTTTTCTGTCATCCACACTTCCTGCCCAATCTACATCTGTATATGCATGAAGTGTGAGATCTGCATTTCTAGGATACCATAAGCCATAATTTTGTGTTCCTTGAAGATATTTGAAGATCCTCTTAACTGCTTGAAGGTGTGCTTCCTTTGGATTAGCCTGAAATCTTCCAACTATTCCCACTGCATGCATGATGTCTTGCTGAGTTCCTGTTATATAGAGTAGACTGCCAACCATGGACCTATAGGTTGCTTGATGGACTGCTGTTGATTCATCATTAGCACTGAGGTTGCATCTTGTTACCATAGGAGTACATACCGGTTTTGAGTCTTCCATGCCATATTTCTTCAAGATCTGCTTTAGGTACTTGGTTTGTGATAAAAAGATACCATCTTTGTTTTGTTGGATTTGTAAACCAAGGAAGTATGTCACCTCACCCAGCAAAGGCATTTCAAATTATTTTTTCATCACCAAAGCAAAGTTTTTGCTCATGGCTTCTTCATTGCTGCCAAAAATGATATCATCAACGTATACAACAAGTATTAGCAATTTATCATTATCAATTTTTATATATAGATTGCTATCTGTTGATCCTTTTGAGAAACCTTGTTGATGAAGGTATTTGTCCAGATGATAGTACCAAGCCCTTGGAACCTGTTTAAGACCGTAGAGTGCCTTATTAAGTCTACATACAAGATTTGGATCATTTCCAAGAATGAATCCATCTGGTTGCTCAATATATACTTCTTCTTCAAGGTCCCCATTCAGAAAGGTAGATTTTACGTCCATCTGAAATACTTTGAACTTCTAAAAGCTAGAGAGAGCAAGGAACATCCTTATAGCCTCAAGTCTGGAAACTGGTACAAAATTTTCTTCAAAGGCTATGCCTTCTTGTTGCGCATACCCTTTACAAACAAGTCTTGCCTTGTTTTTGACCACTTCTCCATTTTCATTTAGTTTATTTTTGAAAATCCATTTTGTCCCTATGATATTTTTATCTGTTGGTCTAGGAACCAACTCCCAAGTGTTATTCTTTTCAATCTGCTCGAGTTCTTCGTCCATGGCCTTGACCTAGAATTCATCTTTGCACGCCTCTTTTACATTTTTCAGTTCAGTGGAGGAGAGAAATGCTAGATAGCTTAAAGCTTCTGCAACAGTTCTTCTTGTGCCTCATGGGTTTCTTCTTCGTTATGAATCTGATTTGTTGTTGAGGGATAATCTTCACCATCTTCGAGATCTTCAGATTTTACCTGTCTAGGAGTGTTTCCTTCTTCATCAACCACTACATCAATGCTTTCAACAATTTTTCCAAGTCTTTTATTGTAACATTTGTAAGCTTCGCTGTGAGGAGAGTAGCCAAGTAAAATGCCTTCATCTGCTCTAGGTTCAAACTTGCCAAGATTTTATCTGTCCTTTTAATGTAGCATTTTCTTCCAAAGATTTTGAAGTATTTTACCATGGGAGTCTTACCATACCAGAGTTCATGAGGAGTCCGAGTGTTATTTACCCGGATGTTTGCCTTGTTGAGAATAGTAACAACGACAAATGTGGCTTTACCCCAGAAGGTTGCAGGAGTTCCAGATTCATCAAG
Source organism: Pinus taeda (assembly GCA_000404065.3). Lineage (NCBI taxonomy): Eukaryota > Viridiplantae > Streptophyta > Pinopsida > Pinales > Pinaceae > Pinus > Pinus taeda. The sequence continues at coordinate 199,366 of APFE031036275.1, read as the reverse complement.
CATAGCACGAGCCATTTGTTGAACTGTTCTATTCATCCTTTCCACTACTCCATTTTGCTAAGGAGTCCTTGCAGCTGAGAATTCCCTTCTTATTCCATGTTCTTCACAAAAATCGAAGAATTCATTTGAGGTAAATTCCCCTCCTCGATCAGACTGAGACATTTGATTCTATGATCTGATTCGTTCTCAACCAAAGCTTTGAATGACTTGAAATTTTCGAAGGCTTCATCTTTATACTTCATGAGTCCTATCCAACACATCCTTGAAAAGTCATCAATGAACAATATGAGGTACTCTTCCCCTCGAGGTGACCTCTTTCTAGTTGGACTACATATATCGGTTTGAACAAGTTCAAGAGGCCTGCTAGCTGATCCTTCTTTCTCAGGAAAATTAGCTCTAGTTTGCTTATCAAATTATAAAGATTTGTATATTGTATTGTCTGTTCTGATGTCAGGAAGACCACGAACCGCCTAATATTTGCATGCTTTCATTATCTGGGAGAAGCTAAGATGCCCCAATCTTCTATGCCATAGCTAGTGTTCATCATTCTTGCTCAGATAGCATTGTTGTTCTCCTTCTTTGAATATATATAGATTATTCGGAGTTCTTGTGCCTTTGATCACTGTTTTTCCTGTGTCAAGTTCACGAACAATACATCCATTTGGTATAAGTATGACCTCAGTTCCTTGATCATAAATTTGACTAACACTCAATGAATTATGTTTTAAGCCATCAACATACATAACATTACCAACTTTGACCTTCTTTTTCAATTGAGCAGAACCTTTACCTTTTATGAGTGCAGGGGTGTCATTTCCAAATGATACCTTCTTTTCCCTTTCTAAGGCAGTATATGATTGAAGTTTTTCTTTATCACCTGTCATATGTTTTGAGAATCCACTATCAATGTACCATTGATTTTCCTGTCCTTCAGCATATAACCCACATCTGTCTGATTGTGATTCTTTCTTTTTCCATATTTTGGGATTCAATGTAGTTGGCTCCTTTTGCCGAAACCTACTCCTGCATTCAGAATCTTCATGCCCGAAATTGTTACAAATAGAACATTCTATTTCATGTTCAAGAGTAGATAAGTTATTGTAGGTCCTTTTCATGATCCCAGTCATACTTCTTTTTTTTTGAGCTTCCCTAGTCATGATGGTCTTGTAGGCAACACATTGAGCAGCTTCATGACCAAAGTTATGACAAGAGAAACATTGGCCATTGAAGAAATTCTTGCGATTATCAAACCTACTACCCAATTGATTGTAATTTCTATTGACTTCCATTCTTGAGCCAAATTGAGAATGATTTACCTGATTGAAGCTTTTGTTCATCTTGGAAGTAGATTTCCCTTGACTTACTTGGTAATCTTTGTTCATTCTTGGAGCAAATGGTTTATGATTTATCCAGTAGTCTGTATTATGCTTTTTCTGTCGATTTTAAAGCTGTTCACTTCTCTGTGCTGCATCAAGATAGCTTTTAGAGGTGGATGGCTTCTGTGCTTGAGATGTTTCTTCAGAATATCCGAGTCCTGTCTTGATTAGAGGAGAATGCTTCACTTTGATAATCTCATCTAAGGTTTCAGATCCTTTAGCAAATCTAATATTAAGAGCTTTTGTTTTCTCAATTTCTTTTCTAAGTCCCACAATTTCACATTCTAACTCTTCATTGTCTTTATCTCTTTCAGCAAGTTGGAAAGTCAATGTATCTATAATCATGTTCTTTTCACCTAAACCAATTTTGAGTTTAGAAATTTCTTCATAAAGATCTTCTTCATTTGTAGCATCCAAGAAATAATCATCTTCAAAATCCATCAAAAGTCTATTACCATTACCTTGCTCATCTTCATCACTATTTGAAAGTCCATCACTGTCTTCATGAATATAATAACTTTTCTTACTTGCATTCTATTTTCTGTTCCATCTAATAGGTTCCTTACCTTTTCTAGTCTATCTTTATGAGGGCATTTTGCAGCATAGTGACCAAATCTTCCACAAGCAAAGCATTTGAAAGGAAGCTTGCCTCTGAATCTTCCAGTTCCTCGTTGAAGGTTCTTGACAAAGTTCGATTCTTCTTCTTCTTCAGACATATAACCTGGTTCATTGTAATCTCCTTTTCCTGAGGCTTTGAATGCAGCTTCTATTTTGTCTGATGGTCCTCCTTTTCTCATTTCGTAAGCAGTTAGAATTCTGTGAAGTTGTGACATGGTAAGGTTCCGTAGATTCTCCTTTTCTTCTATGGCAGAAACTTTTGAATCAAACTTAGAAGACAAAGATCTTAGAACTTTTTCAACGAGAACAACTTCTATTATTTCTTCACCCAAGTTTTTCATACAATTTACGATCTCATCTATACCTAAGAGATAGCTAGCCATACTTTCATCATTATGCATTCTGATACTTTCATATTAAATTCTAAGAGTTTGTGATTTTGCATGTTTTACTTGTTCATCTCCTTCATAGCTCAGAATGATCTTGTCCCATATTTCTTTTGCGCTTTTGAGTTGCATTACCTTGACAAATTCTGATTGAGATAGACTTCCCAATAGAGTATTGACCGCTTTTGCATTTGTTTCATACTTCTTCTTCTCTGTTGGATCTATAGGGGTTGTTGATGGAAATGTGTATCCTATTTCCACAATATCCCAAACTTCTGTACCAAGAGATTGAAGATAGGCAATGATTCTTACCTTCCAATAGATGAAGTTGGTCCCATCAAATATCGGTGGCCTGATAGATGCTTCCTTTTCGTAGTTGCTCACGAGGATATATATTCCTTCAAGAATCAAGCTTTTGTTGAAGGACCTGCTCTGATACCAATTGTTGGAAATAATATTGAGAGGGGGGGTGAATCAGTATTATCAAATACTTTTCAATCTATATTTGCAGATCTGACAATTGAAACTTGCATATGCCTTCCAGACTTATAATTTAAATTATTCTTCAGATGTTTGTCATTAATCTGTATTTGAGAACCATATAATAATGAGCAAGAACACAAATAGACAGTCACACCAAGGAACACAAGATGTAAGGTGGAAACCCAATGTGGATGAAAACCACCTGCTCCAATATGTCTCTATCTTATTTTAGTTAGAAACTTCTTTTTACAATGATTTTGTACTGGTGAAGTCCTTTACCAGTACGCAGGTTGCAACCTATAGAGCGCTACAACCCTCTCTCATTTTCCAGCTTCTCTTGGAAGGGAGCTACAACCCCCTTAACTCTTGTGCTAGCTAAGATACTAGTACATAGGTGCTGACCTACAGAAGGCTACTACCTTCTCTTTTATTCCCGGGACCATGTTTCATCAATTTTCAGACTGGAACCATAAATATCAAGTAATCATCAAGCATATGTGCATCAACCGATTGACCAATAACTTCTCAAAATGCTGTAATCAGAAAAATAGTACCAGTAACCAGACACTATACCCAGAATACTGCAGCAATAGACAAAATCAGCTAAAATATACTTCAAGAAAAGTCTGCAACTTCATCAATAGTAACCTGCGGATGTCTGCACTTTCTCTGTCTGTGGCCTGTGTAGCTTTGCTCCTATGCTATATGTGACCTGCGCAGCTTCACACCCACACTATCTGTGCTCTGCGCACCTCCGCACTTGTGGTGTCTTCTGATTAGTGCACCTTCGCACCTACTCCTTCATTGGTACTGCGCACCTCCACACTTGCGGTTTCTCTATGCTGTGCACCTCCGCACCTCCGCCTTCTCTGATCCTGTGCACCTCCAGATATAGACAGTTTATCAGTCCTCAAATATACCCCAGACTGTCAAATTCATAGATCCGTTCATGCGCCAAAGAGATCTCAACCCATCAGCAGATCTGACTTATAATGCTTCGGTTTCTTCTTGATTCAGGTTCAACTATAACTCCCCAACTGATTATCAGAAATTTAGATCTTGTTATTCTTAAGATATTCAACACACTTGTGTCTAGAAAAATGAACTCCTTTCTCTTTTATAGCCAAGGCCTTACTCAAACCATGGATCAAAACCATTGAGAAACAATACTAGGGACTCAAAACCTCGGTTCAAAATTTTAGATGCAAAACCACAGACCAAAACCATAGGATCAAAAACGTCGGGCTAAATACCATGGACCAAACTTAAGATGCACGTTTTTCTCTGCATGAAAGTCCGTGCATTTTAGGTTCGCACCTTTTGTTCGAAATGCCTGTGAACATGTTCGCACTCTATGAACTGCGCATCTGCGCAACCTGCCAATGTCCGCACCTTTTGATTGGTGCACCTGCGGAACCTGAAAATAACACTGCTGCACCACAATTCCTCTGTCCTGCAACCCTGATATTTCTTCTGTATAGTACAAGCGAGATGTTCTTCTATGAGAGGGTTGCCATCAAGTACAACACATACATCATAATGGCAACAAAATGTCCGTATTGGGTTTTGTTTTCGTTTATATATAGTATAACCATTGTGTTTTTATATGGTTATATAATAAAAATTGTTTTGACCCATAACCATATTAACATATGGTATTTAAAAATTTTGTTTTTTATATGATTTGGATATTATAACCACATTTTATATCCACATGTTTTTTGTTATGTGGTTTTATATATTTTTAAATAAATTTGTTTTCTTTTGAGATTTAATATTATTTTGTTTTTTCTTTTCTGCACGGCAAGGAGCTAATGATGGAGTTCTAGGTGTCAATACTTGATGGGTTACCATGTACGTTGTAGGTCCCACCTGTTTACTTGGATGTCATGTTTCACATTGTGGGCTACATTTTGAAGACTTTGATTTTCGAGCCTCTCTGGAGTCACCTTCAACTTCTGATCCTTCCTAGCGCCACCTCGATAAGAAATATTGCTATAGATCGCTACAATATGCATGGATATGCGTGATAAAAAGAAATTTGTGGAGGCGTCGAGTGTCATTCTATCTTTTTGATTGGTTGCGAGTGGTGGAAGAGCGAGCTCGACTAAAATGGGTCACTCATTTCTTAAATATGTATTAATCTTTGTGTCCTCCATGTTGCTACTGTCTAACTTAATTAGGCATTTATGTGTTCACTCTCCAATCACATTTAATTCTACTGATCATTTCTTCCTATAGACTAGCTATTTATCCAATTATTCACATAACACATATTCCACTATAGGTGTTTATTTGCTCATTAATCAACATAAGGGAGTCAGTTGAGCATAGAACCATGGAATGAATTGAGCTAAGATCATGACAACAATATCCAACATTTGTTGTGTGGATGGGAGGTTGTGATCTACATTGAAAACATGGAAGGATCCAAACAGATGGATGCATAGAAATTATGCAGATTTGGTAGCCAAGAGATGATGTGTTGTTTGTAGATTTGTTTGAAGAGCATGCAAATTTTCAAAAAAAGGAGGGCCCATTGGAGCTACTAGAAGACACAAAGGAACAACAGACCTTGACCTCACCTTCACTGGCATCTGCAGCAACTCTCCGACAAGGTCCTCGTATGGTTATTTTACACGAGGCACTACCATGAGTTCATAAAAGTTTCACTTTTACATGCATAAAAGTTTTGAAATTTTAATGCAGAAATAAGGTGTGCTTTTTATTTATAGTTTTGGAATGATAAATTCTTTTTTGGAGTAATAAGTGATTTTTGTAATTTTGGAGTGATAAGGTGTGAGTCAAAAGTATATTTTAGTCTAGTCAACGCTTTGTAAAATCAAAGTTGAAACATTTTCTTTGAGGCACACATTTAAAGTAAGTCAACCAAGAAAGAGTCAAAGTCATATATTTAAGGGTCATTAATGTTAGGAGTCAAATTTAAGTCAACTAAAATCTTATAATGATGAAGTTGTCATTGTCATGTTGTAACAACAAGGGTGTATTCTTGGTTGAACTCGACACCCAAGCCTTGATTAAATTATTGGGTCAAAATTGATAGGGCGTTGAGCTCTTTCAAATAGACATTTGAACTTGTCATCTACTCATTGTAAAATCATTAACTTTGGTGCATTTTCTATGGTATCCAACACCCCAAGATGACATAAAAATCAAGTTAGAAAGTTCAAGAAATCAAGTGAGTATGAAAATCAAGTAAGTGTCAAAAGCAAGAGAGCGTGATTTCAAATGAGCAAGTTAAAATGGAGCAAAGTATTCAATTGTTAAAGTTTCTAAACAATCTAATACTATCCATTGTTGAAGACACAATGAAAATCAGTAAGGACACTCTTGTGAATATTAAAACATATCTAGATCAAGCACATGAAATGATTGAATTTATCCAACTTGAATCATAGCTACAACATAATGACCTGCATTAGAAGAGTCATAGGAAATTCAAAAACATAGTTTCAAATAATGAGGTTGATTCCAAGCCACTCAATGATACAACTTCAAGTGTAGAAGTTGTACATAAACAAGTTCAACCTTATTTTTTCTAGTCAATTATCAAACCACGGGAAGAAATCTAATGCAACAAAAATCGACATGGTTTAGGATATGACAAAGATGAGGTTTCACGGGGCTTCTAATTCCAACTTCAATGAATTGTTGGGTAAAGGCTCAGAGGGAGTAAAATAAATTTCTATTTGTGGTTTTTTCTGTGGGCAACAATGGTGCTCTCTTTGTCGAAGGACTTCAAGCTTGGGAATGTTATAGGGTGGTGGGTGGAATATGAGTGGCCTTGACTAAGCAATGTTACTAGGGTGGCTAGTGAGGGAGAAATTATTGGGTGGCATACATGGAGGAGTGGATCCTTGGTTGGGTGAGTAGAGGAACATGGGTGTCAAAAAGGGTCTTGAAACCCTCATCATGGACACTGGAAGTGGATATTTGAAGGGGTGGTTTTTCATAGCTTTGGTGTTTCCAACCTTAGACATGGCATTTTTTGATTGTGGGTTTTGACGGGTGTGCCAACAAAAAAATTATGGCATTGCACAGGCTCGTTAGCAGTTTTCATATCCATGCAAAGATAGAGGGGTCACCCAAGGATGGGTGTGGGACCCCAAGACCAAGGGGTGGGGCATGGAGAATAGGTTGACCTTGAAAAAGCAGTGAAGTAGCAACACAAATCATCTCATGGAAGAGTGGAATTCCCTCCACTATTCGATTCTCTAGAGTGACAGATTCACCAAGTGAAAGTGTTAATAGAGCAACTAGCGAAATATCACCATGACAACATAAATGAGATAATTTCTTTCATGAACGATCTCCAACATAACCAATGGAAAAGGTTGGATGAAATGGACTCCCTTAGACATGGACATAAGCACCTTCAAGGGCATCTTGATCACATTGAATGGAGAGTAGAACACACGGAGGCTCATGTGCATGAGGCTTTCTACCATCGACATGAAAATTGCCATGCCCCCAGGCCGACGGTAGTCTTTCAACCCCTCTTGGCAAGGTGCGGCACCACCGAACACTTTCTTTTCACCAATACTTATGTTCATGGACTACGCCTAACCATTAGTCTACTTAGTTTGTTTTTCGCAACCAAGTATTATTATGTTTTCTTTTATACCAATGAACACCCATACACATTCATTATCATCAGCAATTATACAAGAAAACACAATTACACAGTGTAAAGGGAGGGGAAACTCCTTAAACAATGAGTCTGCCCGAATAATATGTTATACAATATTTCAATATTACAAAGCTTTACAAGTATACTTGGAAACACCAAGTTTCATACTTAGCCAAATTTACAACTTGTCACACCTTCATGTGCCAACCAAAGTTCCTTGCCCAAGCTGGGTGGGCACGCCGTCACACAAGCTGCCTACCACACTTCACAACCAAACCTTGTTTCACTGGTCGGGTGAACTCACTTGAGTCACCCTTCATTTACTTCCACACGGCGGGCAGGTGACCTCACTCGAGTCCCCTTTGCCACCTCCATGTTTAGCCTTGCACGACGGGCGGGCACTCTCCCGAGCCACCCAAGATACCTGTGTCAACTGGGTGCCCGATGCCTTCACTCGCATTCTACCTGAACACTACCGCCTTCACCTGAACACTGGTGCCTTCACCTGCGCCTTCACCCGAGACCTGTGCATTTACATTCATGTGGCCTTGCCCAAGGTTAGGCGCATAGAGCTGCACCTTTGTTCTTTGTTGAGGTTACACTTTAACTTCACACTTCCTCCTTGAGTCGCTTGTTCGAATGCTTGAGCGACTACCAAATGTTCCAACAATGCGTTCAATATATATGAATTGTTGTGTGGTCGTGCCACCCCTTGGCTGACCTCTGTTTCATGCCAACCGACGCCCTTCCATCTCCAATTCACTTGGTCAGCCCATCGAACAACACCTGAACTTGTAATATTTCCATCATTGGCTCATTTCATGAACGCCTTTGTCCATCCTTAGAAAGACACGACTTTCTCCTCACTTGTATGCACGCATGCTCCCAAGTGTTTGCTTTACCATATTTTATTAGCCGTGCACTCGGTTTTTTGAACCAACTCGTCACACTTTGTACTTTGGTTGTGGTAAGAACCACAGGTCCTTTCATCCTCCTCCACTTGAATTCGTTGTCGTCCTCAACAACATGCCATCCCAGTAGCCATCCACTGAGATCAAGGCTTCCATATCCGAACAGTCTTATCCATGATATCAACTCCTCCACATACTGCAAAAATCCCTGCAACATATGTAGAACTACCATCTCCATCATGTCTCGTCCTCATCTTGTAGTCTTTCATCAGATGCCAACACACTTCCATCATGTGTGAAATTGCCTCGTCGTGATAGTCACATCTCTTTGCACAGCGGTACCCCTCATGACTCAAACTAGTTGGGTAACTAATCCAACCGTACACCCAAACCACAAGAATGCACATCCTTATGTCCCCATCAGTCTTTCCCTGACTTCTGTTACATCTTGGACTCATCAAGAATCTGTCCAATTCCCATGCTCAGGTCCATGGAAACTCCATCCCATCTGTAACATGTTCAGCCCATGGCCTTGTTTCACAAGAGTGTACAACCTCTCCACTGGCTCATACACCTCCATGTCACAACAACATCTGCAAAACATCCTTTTCTTCAACATTCCCCCATAGAATTTCCATGAATGAAACTTCTACACATGCTCTTGCATAATGTCCCTATAACTGTCATGCTCCATGTCTCGAACCTGATGTCCATGACTCTAGTTGTCCATGATGTCCTACCCATGTAGAGTCCATCCCAACATTTGGCCATCTACATCCATGTCTGTAATTTGTCATAAAGAAGCCTCCTCCCAAGGCCCCTTGCTAAGGTGGTGCAGCCCCTTCCAATCAAGGTCTCTACACCAACCCATCTCCAAGGTTGTCTATAGAGAAAGGAGGGCTAGGAATTTTCCTCCCTGACTCTCATCCACCCATGTATTAGATTGATGTTGTGTCCTCAAGTATCTGTGCACAGCCTCAATCTCCTCACATGTACACCCAAGCTCCCCAAGCTTGGATTTCATCAACTGAAAGTCATATATGCCCATAGCATACCTGCAAAAATCCACTATACCAACCGTATCTCTACCTTCATAATCCTCTCCAACCACTGCTTCTGAAGTAGTACTTGGACTTCCTTCTTTCGCAACTCCATTGTGAAGATCATTAGTAGAAGATGTCTCTGTCAAGTGCTCCAAGGTTTGTGAGATTGATCTCCCACTTACTTCATCCTTCCTCGCTCTTGCAACGAAATCAATCAACTTCGCGTCCTTCGTTGTTTGAGTCACACTCCCAAGTCCTCTATGCTCCACATCCTCATGCTTCACATTTGGATCTTTGGGATAAAAAGCCATAGAATTCATCCTTGGTCTATACCCAAAGCAATTACTTCTATTCATCGAAACCATCATGGTTCTTCCCTCAACTGTGATCAAGAGAATGCCTCGGTCCACCATTGGTATGGCTTGTGCAAGCCTCATAAAATCTAGCCCCAACACCATAAAATGATCATCCATGTCCGATCCTCAAGTCCAACTTTCCAAACCACGATCCCACTCTTACCTAAGTGTTTTCCATCACACCAATAACAACTTTCATGATAGAGTTGACTGCTTTGAAAGCACTCCATTCCCTCTCCATCTTTGCTTTCTTCCCAAAAGACTTTGTTGCTTTCCTGCTTAAGAAGCTATGAGTAGCTCCCGTATCCACCAAAGTTGCAAATCTCTTGCCTTTCACGATCACCTGCACAAAACTCAGCTTCAAGGCATCACCTCCTTCTGTCGGCTTTATCTTGTGTCTCACATTAGCAACCCTCTTCAAGAATTTGGCCTCAGAAGTGTCAATTGCCTTGTGTTCCAACTTCACATTCCTCCTAAGGTAATTCACTTCCTTGCTTGGCTATTCTAAGCAACTCGATCCTGGTCTAGCTTGACTTATCTCAAGCTTGTCCTCCATTGTATTCTGCTCAAGTGCACCAACCAAGTGTCCATTGACTACCTTCATAGAAGTAAGCTTTTGAAAATCCTCTGAATTGTCTTGATAGTGAGTTCTTAGCCTGTTAATGTAGTCGAGCTTTTCCTGCTCAACTAAAACAACCTTCTTACCAAGAAACTTCTTCTTTATCTCCTCCTCAATTTGCTTGACTTCAACTTCCACCATGGCACTTTTCTTCCTTAACTGGGCTCTTTCACCCATGAGCTCTTGAAGACTAAGACCACTTTATTGGACCTCCTAATCAAGTTCCTTGAGTTCACCATCTATTGTACTTCTGCATTGGCTTTTGAGTTCTTCAAGTTCCCTCCTTAGTTTCGAACATCCTTTCTGAATCTTCATGTTCTCAGCCTTCAACGAAACCTAATTAGAACTCCATTGACCTATTTTTTCCAACACTTTGTACCGGCTCCATTATGGCTAGATTCACCTGCCGTAGGTTCATCCACCATCTTTTCTTTTCAGCCTTCTCTAAGTTCCTTGCAAAACATGAACCAGCTCTTGATTCCATTTGTATGTGAAATCAGCTTCCTTCACCTACAAGTACTTGTTCACCTGTCACAAACTTCCAAGTGTATGCACAATTGCTTCACCCAGTTTCCTACAAGACTCCTCCAAGTCTTCAGACTAGCTCTGATACCACCTATCACGATGCCAGAGACGATGGTAGTCTTTCAACTGCTCTTGGCGAGGTGCGGCACCACCGAACACTTTCTTTTCACCAATACTTATGTTCATGGATTACACCTAACCATTAGTCTACTTAGTCTGTTTTTCGCAACCAAGTATTATTATGTTTTCCTTTGTACCAATGAACACCCATACACATTCATTATCATTAGCAATTATACAGGAGAACACAATTGCACAATGAGTTTGGCCGAATAATATATTATACAATATTTCAATAGTACAAAGCTTTACAAGTATACTTGGAAACACCAAGTTTCATACTTAGCCAAATTAACAACTTGTCACACCTTCATGTGCCAACCAAAGTTCCTTGCCCAAGCTGGGCGGGCGCGCTCTCACACGAGCTGCCTACCACACTTCACAACCAAACCTTGTTTCATCGGTCGGGTGACCTCACCAGAGTCACCCTTCGTTAACTTCCACACAGTGGGCGGGCGACCTTACCCGAGTCCCCTTTTCCACCTCCATGTTTAGCCTTGCACGATGGGCGGGCGCTCTCCTGAGCCACCCAAGATACCCATGTCAACCAGGCACCCGGCACCTTCACCCGCGTTCTACTTGAACACTGGCGCCTTCACCCACGCCTTCACTCAAACGTTGATGCCTTCACCTATGCCTTCACCTGAGACGTGTGCGTTTACCTTCGTGTGGCCTTGCCCAAGGTTGGGCGCATAGAGCTGCGCCTTCCTTCTTTGTTGCGGCTACACTTTAACTTCGCACTTTTTCCTTGGGTCACTTGTTCGAATGCTTGAGTGATTGCCATATGCTCCAACAATACGTCCAATATATATGCATTGTTGTGTGGTCGTGCCACCCCTCGGCCAACCTCTGTTTCATGCCAACCGACACCCTTCCATCTCGAATTCGCTTGGTCAGCCCATCGACCAATGCTCGAACTTGTAATCTTTCCATCGTTGGCGCATTTAATGAACGCCCTCGTCCATCCTTATAAAGACACAACTTGCTCCTCACTTGTACGCACGCATGCTCCCAATTGTTCTCTTTGCCAAATTTTGTTAACTCGTGCACTCGGTTGTTTGAACCAACTCGTTGCACTTCGCACTTTGGTTGTGATAAGAACCGCAGGTCCTTACAAAAACCATTGAGTGGACCAAGCTCCACGAAACAATGCAAGTTGATTATGGTAGTGTGTTGTATTCAGATATTGGGTTTTTTTTGGGTAGGTTGGGTAACAAGCATGCAAAATATGAGTATTTTTTTTGGTCAAATGTATTTTGTCTCTACCATGCGAACAAACAAATCATCTAGGAATGAAGTTGATGACAAATTTTTGAAAAATATAACTTTTTTCAAAATTAATAGACATTTTCTAAGGCATTAAATAGGCATTAAAATATTTTATTAATTATATAATTAATAATAATAATAATAATTTTATTTTAAAAGATTATTAAATTAAATATTAGGGTTGAATATAAAAGTGAGCGAACTATTAAATATTTCAAAAATATGTATTATGAGGTACATATTATCAATTTTTAATTAATAAGTATTTGTATATGATTATATATTTTAAATAAGTATTTTATTTAATGTCAAACTGTAATACTGAGATACTTACTGATTTCCTTATCTGAACCAGTTTCTGATCGTCTTCTTTCTTGTTTTGTTTTAATTTTATCTTTTTCCCTATTAGAATGCTAAACTCCCTTCTGATTTCTTATTTATTGAACTAAGTCTTTCGACTTCGAATCAACAAACGAGAAGCTTTTGAATAGACTTTTAATTACCCTAAATTTACTTGACATTATAAGATCATCCAACCAAGTTCTTCAACTTCGAATCAACGAAAGATACACTTTTGAAGAAAATTTTAACTAGAGTAAATTTACTTGATATTATAACATAAACTTGCCCTTAATCTGTGTGTCTATGAATGAAAAAACTTCATTCGGTAAAATCAGTCATCCAAGCCAGAATAATTGACATTAGTTGTATAAATATTGTAAACGTATTTGTCAAATCGAAACGAAAATATATGATGACGGAGAGGGAGGAGAATAAGTTTAAATTTGAAGGCACAGATATTCTCCGATTCTTTCATCATTAGTACGTGATTGGTGAGCAACTCTCTTCATTCTAGTAAATATCTCGTGGGTTTCAAATTGGAAAATTTTTCGAGGAGTTTACTCTTCAAACCCGAAAATCTATTCCTCTTCTGTGAAAAATAGTCCGATATTCTTCCGACCCTGAACCCATTTTTACTGCTGCAATTGGAAGAAAAGATATCATCAGGAGCCATCGTGCATTCTGCAGCACCCGAGCGTCTCGGCATGGATTCCAGATCCAAGCAATGGTCTAAGTAAATTACAGCCACACTAATATCGTCGTGAATCAGGCGTCGATCTCCCTTTTTGATTTTCTTCATGTCGCTATATTTTAGCTTGCTTTTATGTGCAGCCTTCTCCAGGGCAGCTCTGACTAAAAGCTTGGCGATCCCCTGTAATGGCGGATATAGATATTCACAGTGTTGTCCAAAGCATCAAATATATAAAACCTAAAACCCATGAACTTTTTCCCAAAGAAATGAAACCTAATAAATAAAAGCTAATACCTTGGCAGGATTACTGTGAACAATGTCGACGGCTTCTTGATCAGTCAAGTGATCCCACAGACCTTTTGATGCGAATATTAAAAACTTATCTTCCTTCTTCAGTTTTCGCGAATTTATGTAGGGCTCTGCTGTCAAAATTGGCCTCTTATCGCATATGCCATACGGTTTGGTTGTTTTAAAATAAAAATCACCGATTGCCCTCGAAACCTAAATAGGCAGAAAAACATATGACAACATTCCATATCAACGGAACTGTAATACCTAGTGCCAAACAGTAAAGCAATAACTTGCTCGACTTGGCTGGTTTTATATTCTGTGATTCCATTGACGTTATTGTCACCGAGTTTGTGGTTCTCCATATAAAATTCGAAGCAAAATAAATAACATTACGCCTACAATCCTGTGAAATCTTCTATAATATATTCCAGAGGTCAAAGTGCTCTATAAATTTCAGAGATAACTTTGTATTTTTGTTAATAACATTATCGTGTTACAGAGAAACATATCATAACATAAATAATCGTATTATAAACAAACATATCATAACATGAGAATTTAACCTAAATGAAAAAAAAAAATAGAAATAAACTTGTAATATACACACCTGAATTAAACCTTTGACACGCCAGTGGCCGTGCTTCCGCACAACAATATCTGGATCGTCCGGATGTAGCATTCTCAGCTCCTTCCGGACATCCTTGTATACTGCACTGTGATCTCTGGTGAGTCGCTCTGCAGAAACAATGGTTTCCTGTGTTTGGCTGCAGAAGGTCGAGACGCCCATAACGGCTCTGCAATCGCCTACATTTGCCGTGTAAAGCATACGGTCGGTGGTTATAAATCCCATTGCACAGACTGCGCCCACAGTGGGTTTTTGGGCATGCTGGAAAAAGCCCGCCTCTGTCGCATCGATCGACTTTCTAAACACTTTAGCAGATACTCCGCCTTCTTCTGCTGCGAAATCTGTATAACGTATCGAAAAGAAAAGTAGGTTTAAGGTAAATTATTGTTTTTCGGTTTACTATGTAACTAGGGTTGAGATGATTTGCAGGCTGAGTAATAGCAATTTAAGGGTATTTGAGTTTTCAAAATTATCTGAGATTTTATTACGTTTGAGCCATACTAATTAGGCTTAGACGCTACTAGTTTTTATTTCCATATTCCCAATAACTATTACATCACATATTACGTTAACACTGGATCACTATCTGCGAGCCCATTTCAAGTATCCTTTACATCACATAATACCTTAAAAAACGTGAGCAAAGTAAATTCTAAAGAGGGAAATGAATAAATATTATATATTTTGATATCTTTGTGACTTACTTTCGATGTGGTTGTAGAGATTATTTCGGACAAACAGAGAAGCCTCCTGTCCACCATGACCGTCGTAAACACCGACGTAAGTGCCAAAGGGAGAAATCATAACCTGGCTTTGGTCCTCCATCAATGAATTCGCCTGAGCAGCTGCCACTGAGTAAACACCAAACGCATGCCCTTTCAAATCTTGGTGCCATTTCAGGCTTTTTGTTTCGAAGGAGAGCAGGCATGATGTTGACATTTGGCACAGAGAAAAGTCGTTCTGATGACTTCTATTTCCTATTCGCTTCTGCCACAAAACGGTTGCTTTCAGTCCTTATCCTCGTCGTTTGAATTTATAGACCATAAAATATTTACATTGGATTCGTTTATATGCACGAGTGATCTATCATGAGGAATGTCACAACCTTAGCGAGATCAGTTTTTATATATATATATATATATAACCTTTATATATATATATATATATATATAATAATATATAAACGTTTTATTTACCCTCGTTAATATTGCTAAAATTTTATAATCATCCCTTTCAAATGATCATAGCTGGCGAATCTTATTTCATGTCAGAAGGGCACTAAATTTAATGAAAATATGGGGTAACTTCAGTTGATCTATATATCTAAGAAAAGTTTGAAAAATTCGGTGAGAACTCTTGAGATTCTTACTACGAAAATAAACCGTATTTTATGGTAAAATTAGGGCGGGATTAAAAATTTAAATAAGATTTGGGCTGAGTTTGACCGTAGAAATAGAAAATGGAGTTATAAGTGTCAATTATATTTCACCATCTTCTCTAATTTTTATTTATTTTATTTTAATTATATATTTATTTTAATAAAAGATTGGAGTACAGTAACTAATTTATTTTTGACTTTATATTATTTAAGTTTTGTTATAAATTTTTGGGTTTACATGCATAGTTGAATTCCTTAATGTATTATTAATGAGGAAATTAAAATGTTATTAATCATAACTATGATGAAAGTTTTTATTTACATTATTTATTTTAATTATAAAATAATAATAAGGAACAAATATTGGATTATTATTATTAATTTTATACATTGTATTTATGATAAAAAATGTTTAAAAAAAACATAGTCTTAAACATGAGTTTTATTTTTTATTGGACAATGTTGATTGTTGTGACTTTCATGAGCATCAACATGGGTTAATAAGAGTTAGTAAGGGATCCAAATCAACTCAAATCAAGTTTTGTAGAGCTCCCTCCAAGTTTCACTTTATCTCTGGAAGAGAAAAATGAGCTCACAAATTCGAATAATCCCACAACCATTTCTGTTGAACATCCTTAAGTTTCACTTCATTAATACAACAACGACACAGGTCTAAGACCTCGAAATAGTAAGAACCAACTTCTATTGAGCCACCTCCACCACTTGCATCATTACCAATTCAGGGTTTATTAAGTCATTCCTAAAATCATCTTATGTTGAGCTTCCTTCCAAGATCTGTTCCATCATCAGAAGGCTCTCACATACTAAAGCCCATTGAATCTAGTATTAAGTTTTTACCTTTTCCCTTAGTATTATTTTAACTTGAACCTTTATTATATGGTCTTGTGTTTACCACTGTTCGTTCACTCGTGGTTATATAAACTCTTCATTGTTCATTGTCAAGTGATGGATCAATTATTTCTCCATGTGGGGTGTCATTGAATCTCTAGGCAATGTCCAGTCTAGTTCAATTCACTTCATCTAAAGGAAAAATCCCTTTGTGTGGTTTGATAGCATTAATTAGTTTAATTCACTTCATTTGAATGGAAAATCCCTCTATGTCTTTTGATAACATTAATTTTTTTGCACTGAGGGGCATATTCTGTAGTCCATTATGTGAGGGATGGGTGACTCCATCCATGTTGAACGTGGAATTAATATGAGTCCCATTAAAGATAAAAGTAAAATAATGAAAGTAACATAACTTTATATTAACTTTAGAGAGATTCCCCAATTGGGGTGGATGAAAAAATAGGGCGTGGGGCCAGGGGCTACCACCCCACTAACTGTGAAGGAAATTAATGAGAGGGATGGCATGGCCTAAACCCCCCCGCCCCCCAATGCATGAATTATGCAATGGATGTTTTACCTAGAAGGATGGTTTTTTGTGTTTCAAACTCTTCCTCCACAACACCTAGTGTTGTGAGGGTGGTTCTCTATGCGAGGAACACCCCCGGTTGAAAGTGGGATTAATAGGTCCCCTTGAGATTTGGACTTTTAGAATGATGTTGTTGGTGCCTTAAGGTTCAGGTGGTGGATTGGAAATGTCTAGATTGGAATTGACATGTCATTTTTATACTTAGTTTGCACTATTTAATGGTTGTAACTTTGTGTTTATATGGGTGCAAAGAATTGGTTGCTACCTCATTGGAGATGAGGGGATGCTGAGACTAATGGTTTGAGGACTATGCATATAAATTAAGTGGTCCCTCAAAGTGTTTGGTGGAACCCTACAACATAGACCTTCGACTCTAGTTTTCTTAGGAGGTTGGCTTTTGTCCCTCCTCATGGACATATAAAGTTAATTTTGTAAACCTCACTCCAAGTGTTCTTCTTTATAGCTTGAGGTTGCTATTGGTGTATTATGGGTCTTATTCTTAAGTATTTGGAGGGGATTGTGGATAATATGTTTCACTTAAGTCATGACTTTCTATTATTTTGGGACTTGACATCTCTACATAGGCAAAAATATACTCAACACAACAATTCGATTACCAAGCAATTTCAGATAGGGAATCTATGATTATGTCCCTCACCACTCTTATGCCGTTTGATTTTGGTTGTAGTTAGGGGATATTGAATTTTTTGTATGGAAAAGGTGTGGTGGGAGTAGAATTCACTAGTCTTGTGAATTCTGAGTATTTTTTCAAGGGGTTGTTCCTTATTTGGTATACATGGAATTTACTAATAGAAAACGAGAAATTACTGACTAGGTGACTAAAAAAATTAGTCACTGCAACATTTCCAAGTGAAATACTACCAAAAATGAGAAATACTAAGTGGTCCAACTAAAAATGACTAACATAAAAGATTAATTTAGTCACAAGTTAAAATATACAACTATCTAATAATTAATACAACTAAAAATGACTAATATGAATGATTAATTTAGTCTAGGGAAAAAAATACAACTACATAACAAGTACCATAATAATACGAATCAATCATTTATTCATTTTAATTGTGTTACTTCAAAGTGATAGGGGATTCAAATGTTGTTATAGATTGGTTGACAGATTATACTTCCTTAAACACTTCTTTATTGGATTAGTGGATAATTAGAGTTAAGGGGTTGATTAGAATCTTCAGAGTACATTCACAAGGATTTAAATTTAAAGGATGACATATTATCCAAAATGGGAGTAAGCTTACAATTGGGTCAAATATAATACGAAGATTACATGCAAGGAGAAGTGTTGGTTAATTAGTAGATGACACCTTTAGTAATGAGAATATTCTAAAGAATTGTAAACATTATAACTATACACCTAGATTTCACTTACCTTTAATAACAAATAGATCAACAAATCTAACCTTAAATAAAGAAGTAACCATAAATAATACTAAAAGATTTTATCATAAGATCAAAATACCAAATTGTAGAACAAATTCAAATCCCAATACTCTTCACTTATCTTAATTACCCAAATTCAATGACATGTGGAGGACATATCTGTGTATAGTTGTATAAATAAAAATTAAAAATATACACATAGAAGTAAAAATCAAAATAAAATTTATCCGCAAACATCTTGGAACTTTGAAACTTGTTATATTGTTTATCCATAAACACCTTGCAACTTTGAAACTTGCTATCTTGGTCAAAGATTCATGTCTAAAAAGTTTTATTTTGGTTTATGCGGGATTCATGTTTACAAGGCTTTTAAGCCAAGTTTTGCGCAATGGTTGGAGTAGGTGTTTTTTTAGGTTATGTTTAATGGTTCGTGGAACAAGCTATTTTGAAATTTTGAGAGTGTCCAATCACTTCCTATTAGGATTATAACACAAAAATTCTCTAATTATTTAGAATATAAATAACGGGGAGAGTGAGAAACTGAGAAGAATCTGATGTGAGCGAGTTGTAGAGCTATGTTGAAATCTTATTCTGTGTTCCTTTGACAAATCATTGACATTTAACTATTTGAGGTGGTTGTATATAGGGCACATAAGATACTCAATTTTTAGGATCTTTTAGGCAGATTTCTAATATAAACAGAAGGAATTGAGGAATTGAGGAGGTAAAAATGCAAGTAATTAACAAGTTCCGACAACTGTACACATTTACAAAGATCAATGAGGATTTCTACAATAGGAATCTATCTAGTGGTGTCATTACACTCGTCTCCCCCATTGTGATGGTATTTCTCTTATTCTCCGAGTTTTGTAAGTTTTTCATTTTTCTTTTTCCTTATTTCAGCTATAATTTGTCCCCCCCCCCAAACAATTTATATGTTCTGAGATTGCGCACCTATTTCAATTCCAAATTTCGATATGTAGTGAAGGATTTTGTGTGGTGTTAATAAAACATAAAATATGGTTCCCCTCATGTATTCTATGTAAGTATAAATCATGCTTTTGGTCGTGGAACACTGATTGACGATGCATTTAGCTTAAATTTCAATGTAGAATCTATCAACCAATGGAAATAATTGAAACCTACAAAAGATATTTAATGGTCTTGTAATATAAAAACACATATTGTCATTTCGAGATTCAAAGCTATTACATGTTCAAGGTTTAATATTGGACCTAAATCCTCATGCAATATTTTTACCTTTGTGGATAATTAATAAATTCCTTGATTTTAGCATGTAAAAACATTGTAGAAACTAAGAATTAGACCCGAGACATGCTCCTAGATTTTGGGTTACTTTACCACCTAGCTACATGCCCTTCCAATAATGGGAAATGATGTGTTCAAGTATGGGTTGATACTCCAACATGATTCTCAAGCCAAATCAATTATTTAGCCCTACGGATATGAAATTCCTATCCACAATTGCAACATTGATACCATCTGAAGACATTGGAAAAGATGGGGATCAAACCCAACACTAGTCCCCTACCAGTGGATTGCTTTATGACTAATCTACATGCCATTTTTATGATTTCCTATAGTATGTTCATTTTTGGACTGACACTCCCAACATACCACAACTTTTCCTTTCCATCATCCTATCAATTCAAATAGTAAGACTTTAGTACCTTTTTTTTCTAACAAGTAAACTAAATATATTCTACATTGATCTAAAGAAGTTGTTTCCTTTTTTATTATCCCACAACTTGAGACTTTTGTTCAATCACAAAAAGAAAAAACACCACCACAAATTGAGTTTACTATTTTGTGTCTCAATAAGCAAGTACTCATAGTATTTGTTGTTTTGTGTCTCCAAGATCAACCGGATCCTATGAACCAGCCTAAGGCCCTCCACAAATAGGGAGTTTGTTTAGAAGCCAAAAGTGGAGAGAATTTATAATATTTCTAAGCTTCATTTAATTACAAGTGAGGTTGCTAGAGCGTATTGTCTAATTTATTCATCTCCAACATTAAATTCACTCCAGAAATGAATCAATAACAATGAAGAGAATTTTTTTTTTGCAAAGCACAACAAGAGACACAAATACATAAGTCAAAGACCAAAGAAAAACCCCACAAGGAGGAACAACCCAAAAAAGGATTCCTTTCTTAGATATTTCTTCAAAAATACATCAAGACAATAACTATATTAACCTAAGAGTGTGTCCATAAGTGCTTAGGCATCCTTTGTTAGCATCTCAATAATGTTCAGTAAGACATGACCTTATTCATCATACGTAGAAGATAAGACTACACCAGATGAAGGGTTGTGATCGTAGCATATACCTAGATCATGTGATAAGATCATATATCTCGACCACCTTCATAAGCATGCCTTGAACCACAGTTCAGACTAGGTGTCGACCTAGTTATTTATCCCAACCAACACCTTGATCTGTAAAGATTGAATGTGAGGCATCTCTAGGTCTTGAACTAGACTCAAAACCATATAGAGTGCCTTAGCATCAAGATAATAGATTTTCACATCCTTCTAAGTCTCGGCCTATACTTCTTAGGAAAGAGTAGCAGAGCTCTATATCTCTTCTAAGACTCAACCTAGAATGACTCAATAATGGAGATATAATGGAGCTTCATTGCTCCTTTCTATATCAAGTCATGAAAGTAGTGATACTTGATGCCAATATAGCTTATCTTGTCATAGAGCATTGGATTCTCAAATAGCTTCTAAAAAAAAATAGTGAGAAATTGCTTCATAAGCCCATGCGCATGCTTCCATACACCATGTCAGTTAGAAGGTCTCATCAATTCATTAGAAAATAATGTTTCAGGCATATATCCATGGACGTATAATCCATAATGTCAAATATAAACAAGGCTCAAAGAAATGAATCAATGCCACTATTTAGAAGATACAATGGTCTTTAATGCTTTAGTCTTATTTATTTTGCTTGATCCCTCTGAGGCTGGTGCTCATAGCACACTTGTACTCTTGTTATATTGTTCTTCCATTAGATAGCTCTTTAGTTGTTCACACAATTCAGATTCAGAGGCCAAGGAGGAACAAACGAATTTACCAAAAAAAAAGACTCAAAATAAAAGAAATGAGAATAATAATCAAGAGGGTATAGAACATGTTAGATGTTTCTTGTATCAAAATCATCCATATTAACATCATGGAACTAGCATTCCCAAAAGAAATTTACCCTAGGGATTAACCCATAATCCCTAACCCTAATCCTTTGGGTTTACATTGGTTATTTAGGGTTTTATATCCAAACCCTGCATTCATACAAACCCTAGAATCATAGTCCTAAATTTTTATCCATAAAACCTATATTTTTCTTGTTTTGACACACTTAGGGATTATAAACATTAAATTTACAAACCATGGATATTCAACCTAGGTATTTAATATTGATTATCCAAAACCCTAGGGATTTTCCAAGACATGCAGTCTTGAAATGCTAGATCCTTGCAAGCATAATATACATTATACAACAAAATCAATATTGCAAATTTATCATGTGAAATTTAATCAAGTGTTCAAATTTCAAAACAAGTTGTACTAATGAGAGCATAAGTGAGGAAAGCACTCTTGTAGAATCATTACAAGAACAACATGAATATGCCAAGGAGTTCAATATGAGTGGTTCTTTCATTATTCGATTAGCAATAATAGTTCCTTGATCATTTTATCTAAAAGATAAAAAATGAAGCTCAACCTAGTATATTTGGTTTCATCTAATGAATATAAACCATAATCATCAGAAATATTCACTATTGACTTTCTTTCGAAATCCTAGGTTTGCGTGTATAAACTTATTCAAACCTTTAGATTGGTTAGGGTTTGAAACTGGTTGTGTTAGTGTAAGTATTTGCATACTGCCATCAGTGATCAAAAATCCTCCTTTCATATCATATTAGGTTCCCATTCTGAATTTTTTGTCATTCCACTAGGTCGCCATGTAAAAATTTGGTCACTGAAGGTTGAATTAGGGTTTCCTTTGCTCCTTCTAGAAATTTACCCCTTGCTGGCTCATTTCAACCTTGCTGAGTATCCATTGTCCATAAAGCTAATGAAATCATGCCATCACATCAGTCATATTATCTTGAAATTCAGTCCTTCCAGGTCTCATTAGGTCCTTTAGGGTTTTTCAAAGTCTCATTAGGTCTTTTAGGGTTTTTCAAGGTTTCATTATGTCATCAGGGTTTCGAAGGTTCCAATAAAACTCCATTCCATTGCATAAGGTTGAAAAGTAAAGGGTGATCAAATAACATCTCTTCACCATGTGAAGATGATTTGTAAAGAGAAATGCTTATTTCATCATGTAATTTTATGTTCACTATATGTAATAAGTATTGTTGCTAAGCTGCCAACTCAATCTCTACATGCCAACTTCATTAAAGAAAAGTCAATTTCAAAGAGTTCTCAAATACCATCAAAAGATAAATTTGTTAAAGGAAATAGTCAAGTGAAAGGGTAATGTTTCAGAAATTTAAGTGAATGCCAAAGTGAGTTGTCGTTTCCTAAGGGTGTCCAAATCATCATTTTCCAAAGCACTGAACCCTAATTTCCTCTCCCACTGAGCTAGAGTTGGCTATGGAATCAGAGACATCTGAGGAGAGGAGACCTAAGGGAGGCCATTCCAACTCATAATCATCATTCCTCCATCATTTTTCAAGAAGTCATTCCAAGGGACAAATCATTTGGCAAACATAGGGTTAGTTTTTCTTCCAAGTATCTTTCTGACCAAAGAAAGAATAATTTTACAAAAGTGAGAGACATTTTTGTCCATAATAGTCCAAGGATGAAAGACATCCTTCAGTTTTTACGCAGGTGTTATGGTTTTGGAGAAATGTCGAAAATAAAGTTGCTATAAGAGACTTGCTACACTTTTGGAGTGACATTGGGAAAATCGAATTTTCACCTAGATGGAGTGTCCAAATGACTTTCTTGATGAGTCACATGATATCTAAGCAAAAAGAGATTTCTAATGAGCTATCAAGAGCTCAATTTGGAGTTGGGAAGGCCCCCAAAGTTTCTTGCAATATCACACTTCATTTTTGCACCCCCATTCTGCACTTTTTGACTAGTCTTGGGAGAATCAACTTTTGAATGGCCAAATCAAGTCCATTTTGGAAACTCAATGTATATTTAGAAACTAGCCGGGACAAGATTTCCAACGAGCTATCTTGGCTGAATTTGGACACGAGGAAGGAGTTCCAAATCAACCTCCAAGTTGTAGGGTGCATTTGACATAGAGAGGGCGCGTTTGACAAAGAGATGGCATGTTTGCCTTAAAACGTTTTGTGTTTTCTAAGGGAGCTACACGCTTGTTGAGAGAGGGCATGTTTGACCAGATTGCTATGTGTTTACCCAAAAAAAGGTCCATAGATTGCCCAAAGAGCACTACATCATCTCCAAGCTTCAAAATGTGTCACCAATATGCTCCAACAAACAAGTAGGTTGAAATCATATCACTCCTCTCCTCCATAGTTGAATTATATGGCGGTTCATTCTGTTTTGGTGTCCTACTAAATTCAAAACCCTAGTAACATAATACCATTCCTAAATTTCATTTTATAGCATCCACTACCATTCCTACATTTCAAAACTACCCCCTGTTACCTCCCTCATATCACACATCCCCATTTTCATCTCCTCAATTTCCTCACACAATTCCATACTCTCTACACCTACATTCTGTTTCATCATCTCCCTAAGGTTTGACTCCAATAACTCATGGTGGAAGAAGGGAACATAAGCCATAGTGAGGAAGAAAGACAAGAGAGGAGGCTATATAATACAGGAGGGAGAATCATTAGACTTGAGCCGACCACTACCAAAGAACTCATGGCATCTCCCATCACTGTGACATGCTTTAAATAGGGCAAAACTCAAAGCTGCAAAAGAGAAGATTGAAGACTTAATCAAGAAAGAGGAGAAAAGGAGGCTAGAAATTCTTGACGAGGCATCACTCCATGCCTCAAACACATGATCAGCCATGATCCCGTCAATTTTAACAAGTTTTGAGCAAATTTTTGCAAGTTGTCAATTACTGTGTTTTTTGAGGCATTTTTAGAATAGTGAAAAGGGTTAAAGGAAAAACACTTAGGGCATTGTTCTCTTTTTTGGAGCATATAATGATTAAAAGGCCAACATAATTGGATTCAAAGTGATGAGGACATGCACCCTATGCATTTTCTAAGCATTTGGAGACAAACAGGTTAGTCAAAAAGGTCAAAAACCACCGAAAAACATGTTTCTGCCTCATTTTTGGTTGGGCACTGTACGTTTGACCAGTTTTGGGAGAATCCATTTTTGGAGGTTCAAATCAAGTCCATTTTGCATACTAAAGGTAGATTTGGAAACTAGATAGTATAATCTTTCCCATGAGCTATAGTGAGCTTAATTTGGACATTGGGAAGGCATTCAAAATCAGCCTACATGATGGAGGGCATGTTTGACACAAAGAGGGCGTGTTTGACTAGTTGCTTGATTTTCCACTGTTTTTCTCCAAATTTGATTTTCATCTTGGGAAATCAACTTTTTACTGATGTAATCCATGATGTAAACGTAATTATGGTATTTTTACTATTGCCTAGGGTAAATACATTAGGTAAATAGAATCCATGAGATATAATGAATAAGTTTCATTGTATTTAGGGATGAGTCACTTTGACCACCCTACACTCTACTTATCAGCTCAGAGTTTGGTGGAACTGCTCCTCCTCTCATGGATTCGACCCTTGAGGTTGGGAGGAGTTTGTTTTGAGGCCTATATATTGTATTTTTTAGTCTTTTCAAAGGTTGGAATAAGTTGGATGTTTGGTTATTTATCAGAGATGCTAGTGTAATTAGTATTTGGAAGAATTTAATGAATGAGTTGCAACTATTTTGATGGAATACCTATGGTATGGAATTTTGACTTAGTTTCTTCTTATGTTGCATATGTTTGAATGTTTTGTACTCCCATATTTCACTTCACTTCTATTATATGTTGATTTTCAAGTTGATGAGTAGAATACATCTTACATGCTTTGTTTTAGGGAAATCTTCATAGTTTGTCCATTTTCTTCAGTTTAGAAAGAATACATGCTTCTGTTACTCTTTCTAGCACCTCACTAGTCTTATCCATCTCACTTCATAACATTAAAGTGTTTGAGTGCCTACCTACCTTGCTTCATCAGATGTCTAAAATCATACCCTCATTTTTCCTCACCTAGTCTCTTTGACCTAAACCTCTTCCAACATCCCCATCAAATCAAATCAAACAACCTTTGCACTTTATATCTAGCTTAAAACCCTAATCTATCTAGCCCTCTTAGTTTTGATCCTTTGGAGAGAGCCCTCTCTGGCTTGGTAGGGCTAGCTACCAAGTCAAAAGATTGGTCCGTGGTTACCTCAAATGGACTCTTTCACAGCCTTGGAGATCCGTAGGAGTGCTGACATATTGGCACCATTGCCGGGGAATGAAAGATTCATTTTCCTTGGGTATATGAAAAAGTTTAGATCTGATTTCTGATGGTGGACAGTGATCAGGCACACGAAGGCTGAAATCATTCACCTGGCAACTCCAAATCAGTTTTGAAATCAAATCCAAAGACTCCATTGGAGGATGAACCTTGCCAAAAAATAAGATCGGGTATTCAACTTGGACTTTTATTCAAGACATCATGTCGTTTATCATGAAATATCTCTTCTCTTTTCCTAAGAATTTCCAAAAATTTTTCCAAGGTATATTATGTTTGAGAAAAGATCAGAAAACTCCATTGCATTCCTTTCCTTTGAAGGTTGTAAATACAAATTCCCTGTACACCTTTGATCTTGGTCCCGACCCTTTTTCCAAATCTTATGATGATCATCTTCAAATTGATGAACCTCAAGAGCTCATGATTGATCGTATAGCTTATGTACATACTCCTACACCTTGTAAAATTCCAGATAGATACAAACCACTCATCTTACCTCCTATACTCCATGCTTTCCTTGAAAATCATTAGCTATATCTACCAAGCTTTGATGGTGCATGTGAAAACATCACTGTTGAGAAACATATGCATAATTGTGAGACTTTCCTCGACCTTTTTGAAGTTGATGAAGAGGATGTCAATATTAAGCTATTTTCTCTTTCTTTGCAAGGCAAAGTCAAGAGTTGGTTCAAAAACCTACCAGCTACAAGAATCTCAAATTTCCAGTAGTTTACAAAAGTTTTCCTTGAAAAGTGGGTGGTCAAAGAAAACCATTTCCTGATTCTAGAAGAGTATGACCAGTTGAAAATACGGCTAGGGGAGATGGTACAATAATTTTCAGCCAGATTCAATCAAGTCTATTGTTCGATACCTACCAATGTAATACCTCCTCCCGGCTTAGCTCTCTTACATTACCCGAATGCCTTTGATTTGGAAATGGAGTTTCAGCTGAGAGAAAGGAACCTTGCAACACTTGAAGAGATGAAAAAATATGCAGTAGATGTAGAGGCTAATTTGCTGATCAGAAGGGCAAAGTTGAAGGAAAAAAAGAAGGAGAACATAGATGCAGAGAAACTAACATCTTCAGAGGTAAAGCTTGACATTTTGGTGAGTCAAGTGGAGAAAATGATGCAAGAGATCATCATGAGACATGAATTTACCATTTAAGATCACCATGACCCACTTATCCCAGAAGAAGAAAATGTTGTTGGCCTTAAACACTTTCTTTCTAATCCCAGCTATCATAGATCAGAAAATGGATTTATAGATCAATTCGAGGAGAAACAATATGCTAATCTAATGTGTATGTTTCTTGATATTAATTTTGATGATTTGTCAAATTTTGACCAGTATGACGATGATTATGTTATCCAAATAGAAGCTAGCATTGCAGACCAATCAACAACTAGTTTATGGGAGGAGGAAGTTTAGTTTTAGCAGCTCGAATACAGTGATCATCCAATGAATATTAGCTATGGAAGTGAGTAGGAAAGTGTAGGAAATTTGGAAGTAAGTGAAGGATATTTGCCTCTTTTTTTTACTTCATGTCAGTTCATTAGAGACAAATTTGATGTAATAAAAAATCAACATTCATTACCTTTAGATCTTGACAATCAAAAGGATAATGAGATTCTTGATCAGAGCTCCTTACCCTTGTGTTTCTCCTCATTTGCAAAAATAAGAGAAAACTATAAGCAAGCAGACAAGCAAGTGTGCAACACTATAAATGATAAACCTTCTCCTGAAATGGTGGAGGAAATCATTTGCAACATACAATCCTCCTTAGTTCTAGATTTGCAGCCAACAAATTCTTTTGAATCCAAAATTGCAGATGAAGGCCTGGAAGCTGAAACATGTGATCAAATGATGCAAGATGATTCTGTACCATTATGTTTTGAAGCCTTTCAGTTTTTAAAGGAAAATTTTCATAATATCTCTAAAACAAAGGATGATCAGCTTGTAGAAAATCATGTAGTCTCATTTGAACCAATGGAAAATAGGTTGCAACTGTCTTTTCAAGTTTTTCATGACCCTATAGCTGATGTGTTGGATGATATTTGTAGTAAGAGTCCTCCATTAGCTAACTATGAGCCTGAAAAGAATGTTGATATAAACTTGATTCAACAATCAGTTTCTTTGTCATTTTCAGGAGGATTCTCATTATAAAGCTCATATGAAAAATTGCAATCATATCAGGATAGTAATGAAGAAAATTATTGTTTTGTTGTTGATCATCAGGAAAAATTAGTCATTCATGAGTTTCAAGATCCTTTTGTCAACTTGTTGTAGTCATCACGGGAATAAATCAAGGATGTTGGGAAAATTTTAAAATCAAGGTATGAGGACTACCTAGAGCATAATAGTAATGTATTATATGGTCTAAAAATCAATATGTATTCCTATGAAGATCCTTTTGCAACATTGTTGATGTCATCGTTTTGGGCTCATGCTTTGCAATTTCATCAAGATTCAATTTGATTTCAAATTTTCATGTGAGTTTCCTTTCAGTAGTTCTCTCTTCTTGCTCATAAGAAAGCACTTGTGGAGAAGTAAAATAGTAGCTAGAATGCTTACATGGCTGCATTGGTTGTTCCATTTCACCCTATCAAGTGATGAATGCATCGGTTAGAGTAGATTTTGTTGAATAAGATCAATTCTAAGCATGTTTTTTTTAGTTAGTTTTCAGTTTTAAGTCAGTTTGTGTCATTTGAGTTGTCAGTGTCTATTCATGCATTTCAGTTAAGTTTTCAACTGTATTGGCCCACATGGTTATGCACTTGGTCTAAAGTTTTCTTGACACCTCCAAGGAGCTGCCATCCCCAATAAGGCCAATGCTAGTGCCAGTATTTGCATACTACCATCAGTGACAAAAAATCCTCTTTTCATATCATATTAGGGCCCCCTTCTGAAATTTTTGTCATCCTACCATGTCCCAATGCGAAAATTTGGTCATTTAAGGTTGAATTAGGGTTTCCTTTACTCCTTTTAGAAATTTACCCCTTGTTGGCTCATTTCAACTTTTCCGAGTATCCATTGTCCATAAAGTTAATGAAAACATGATATCACATCAGTCATGTTATCCTAAAATTCAGTCCTTCAAGGTCTCATTAGGTCTTTTAGGGTTTTTCAAGGTCTCATTAGGTCTTTTAGGATTTTTCAAGGTTTCATTAGGTCATCAAGGTTTCCAAGGTTCCAATAAAACTCCATTCTATTGCATAAGACTGACAAGTAAAGGGTGATCAAATAAAATCTCTTCACCATGTGAAGATGATTTGTAAAGAGAAATGCTTATTTCATCATGTAATTTTATGTTCACTATATGTAATACGTATTGTTGCTAAGCTGCCAACTCAATCTCTATATGCCAACTTCATTAAAGAAAAGTCAAATTCAAAGTGTTCTAAAAGACCATCAAAAGATCATTTTTTCAAAGGAAATAGTCAAGTGAAAGGGTAATGATTAAAAAAGTTAAGTGAATTTCAAAGGGAGTTGTCTTTTCCCAAGGGTGTCCAAATAATCATTTTCCACAAGCACTAAACCCTAATTCCCTCTCCCACTAAGCTAGGGTTGGCTATCGAATCAGAGACATATGAACAGAGGAGGCCTAAGGGAGGTCATTTCAGCAATTATGAGGCCATTCCAACTCATAAACATCATGCCTTCATCATTTTTCAAGAATTCATTCCAAGGGACAAATCATTTGCCACACATAGGGTCAGTTTTGTTTCCAAGTATGTTTCCAACCAAACAGAGATGAATTTTACAAAAGTAAGAGAGGTTATTGTACATAATAGTCCAAGGATGAAAACAATCCTTTAGGTTTTACATAGGTGTTATGGTTTTGGAGAGATTTAAAAAATATAATTGCTACAAGATAGTTGTTGCACTTCTGGAGCGGTCTTGGGAAAATCATTGTTTTTCCTAGATCAAGTGTCCATGTGACTTGCTTGATGAGTCAAATGATAACTAAGAAGAAATATATTTCCAATGAAATATTATGAGCTCAATTTGGAGTTGAGGACAACCTCCAAAAGTTTATTGCAGGATCACACTTCATTTTTGCACCCTCATTCTACATGTTTTGACTAGTCTTGGGAGAATAAAATTTTGGAGGGTCAAATCAAGTCCATTTTGGAAACGGAAGGTAGATGTGGAAACTAGATAGGACAAGCTTTCCAATGAGCTATCTTGGGGTCAATTGGGACACCAGGAAGGTAGTCGAAATAAACCTAGAAGTTGGAGGGCACATTTGACACAGAGAGGGCATGTTTAACAAAGTGATGGCATGTTTTTCTTAAAACTCTATGTGTTTTCTAAGGGCACTATGTGCCTATTAAGAGAGGGCACATTTGACCAGTTTTCTACACGTTTGCGCAAAAAAAAATCCATAGATTGCCCAAAGAACATTACATCATCTCCAAGCTTCAAAATGTGTCACCAACATGTTCCAACAAACAAGTAGGTCGAGATCATATCACTCCTCTCCTCCACAGTTGAATTATATGGTGGTTCATTTTGTTTTGGTGTCCTACTAAATTCAAAACCCTAGTAACATAATAGCATTCCTAAATTTCATTTTCTAGCATCCCACTACCATTCCTACATTTCAAAACTACCGCTTGTTACCTCGCTCATATCACACATCACCATTTTCATCTCCTTAATTTCCTCACACCATTCCATACTCTCTACACCTACATTCCATTTCATCACCTCCCTAAGGTTTGAATCCAATAACTCATGGCAGAAGAAGAGAATAGAAGCCATAGTGAGGAAGAAAGACAGGAGAGGAGGCTATCTGAGAGAGGAGGGAGAATCATTAGACATGAGCCAACCAATACTAGAGAACTTGTGGCATCTCCCATCACTATGACATGCTTTAAATAGGGCAAAACTCAAAGCTACAAAAGACAAGATTGAAGCCTTGACTAAGAAAGAGGAGAAAAGGAGGCTAGACATTCTTGTCGAGGCATTACTCCATGCCTCAAACACATGATCAGACATGATCCCATAAATTTTAACAACTTTTGAGCAAATTTTTGCAAGTTGTGAATTACTGTGTTTTTTGAGGCATTTTTAACATAGTAAAAAGGGTTAAATACGCAACACCTAGGGTGTTGCGCTCTTTTTTGGGGCAGATAGTGAGAAAAATGTCAACATAATTGGATTCAAAGTGATGAGGACATGCACCTTGTGCAGTTTCTAAGCATTTGGATACAAAAACATGAGTCAAAAAGGTTAAAAATGAATAAAAAAACCATGTTTCTGTCTCATTTCTGGCTTGGGTGCTGTGTGTTTGACTAGTCTTGGGAAAATCCATTTTGCAAACTAAAGTTAGATATGGAAAATATATAGGATAAGATTTCCAATGAGCTATCCTAGGCGTAATTTGGACTCTGAGAAGGAAGTCAAAATCAGGCTGCAAGATGGAGGGCGCATTTGACACACAAAGCGCGCATTGACCAATTGCCTGATTTTCCACTGTTTTTCTCCAAATTTGATTTTCATCTTGGGAAATCAACTTTTCACTGATATAATTCATGATATAAATGTAATTATGGTATTTTTACTATTACCTAGGGTAAATACATTAGGTAAATAGACTCCATGAGGTGTAATGAATTAGTCTCATTGTAATTAGGGATGAGTCACTTTGACCACCCTACACTCTAGTTACTAGCTCAGAGTTTGGTGGAACTGCTCCTCCTCTCATGGATTCGACCCCTGAGGTTGGGAGGAGTTTGTTTTGAGGCCTATATCTTATATGTTTCAGTATTTTCAAAGGTTGGAATAAGTTGGATGTTTGGCTATTGATCAAAGACACTTATGTTATCAGTATTTGGATGAATTTAATGAATGAGTTGCAACTATTTTGATGGAATACCCGTGGTATGGAATATTGACTAAGTTTCTTCTTATGTTGCATATATTTGAATTTTTTGTACTCCCATATTTCATTTCACTTCTATGATATGTTGATTTTCAAGTTGATGAGCTTAATACATCTTACATGCTCTATTTTGGGGAAATCTTCATAGTTTGTCCATGTTCTTCGGTTTAGAAAGAATACATGCTTTTATTGCTCTTTCTAGCACCTCACTAGTTTTATCCATATCACTTCATAACCTTAAAGTGTTTGAGTTCCTACCTACCTTGCTCCATCATATGTCTGTAATCATACCCTCATTTTCCCTTACCTGGTCTCTTTGACCTAAACCTCTTCCAACAACCCCACCAACTCAAATCAAACAACCTCTGCACTTTATATCTAGCCTAAAACCCTAATCTATCTAGTCATCTTGGCTATGATCCTTTGGAGAGATCCCTCTCTGGCTTGGTAGGGCTAGCTACCAAGTCAAAAGATTGGTCTGTGGTTACCTCATCTAGACTCTTTCTTAGCCTTGGAGATCTAGAGGGGTGCTAACAGGTTGGTCAAGGTTTTGATTCCAAACTTTAGTCTGACATCACTTAGCTCTTGGGTTCCAAGGCTTGATAATGCTCAATCTTGCACAACATTCTCAGTCCTAGTGTTCAATCCCTAAGTCCTTCAAGCCCTTACTATGGTTACAAACCCTAAACACTCACAACCCTAGGAATGGCTCAAGGCTTGCTTCCAAACCATAGGTACACATATAAATCTAGTTTGTTTAAGAATATATATATTATCAACCAGGAGTCATCATCATGGATAAAGAGTAACATCATAAACAATAGCTTCTTTAATGTTGTTGATAATGCTTTTCTTACCAATATATTTTCTTAGAAATGTATCGATCATATTTGGTAGTTTCGAAAAGCATCACAAAGGAGCCTATGGAATTTATCATGCCCTCTAAGATTTCCAACACCCAAAATTCTTGGGGAAATGAGTAAAGGTGTAGCCAAATAGGAGAGGAGCTGAAATTTTCCTTGTTTGGATTGAATCATTCTATGCAGGGTCTCATGTACAAACCCACTGAGTTGAGAAAATACAAACCAACTTGAAAACACTTGTCCCTATATTCAACATTATTGAATATGACCATGAAAAATTCCTTTGGGTCAAGCTTTAGTTCCATGTTTCCTTTGATCTACTAATTTTTCATGATCTAGGCTATGTGGACCTTCTTTTATGGCCAAATTCCCACAAATTTGTAAATTAACACTTGATCTTTCATGTGTTGAATTCTTTCCTTGGTTTTCTTTGATATAATGTCATAGGTTATGGCTTGTTTGGCTTGCAGAAGACAGGGGTTTGAGCAAGCATCATTTGTCCCTTATTGAGTGCTTGGGTTGATCTCAGTCTCATTTTTTGTGCTTTGTGGTCTCCGACCATTTGTGGCTAGTTGTTTTTCTTTTGATTGCATTGAAGTAGTGGATCTTTGGATTCCTTTATGGAGGTCCTTGAAAGGGAAAATGTTGCGGAAGGAGGGGTTTCCCCTTCCCCCCATGGGGGTAATATTGACCCTCAGTAGAGAGAACATGCAAAACCCTAATGCAGGTTGTAGGTTTCATGTTCCTTCATCTAGAATCTAATCATAATATTCATTGATAACACATGGTTGTGATTTTCATAGTGTTTGAAACCCGTGTGCTATTTTATTTCATTGTTCTCTATTTTCCACATTTTATCAATTACAACCATAACCAAAATAAAAGTAAAAATAATAGTAATAAATTTAGAAATCTAAGGAAAAATTAACCCTCATAGTATAGATTATTTATTTTAGTCTATTTTTATTAGATCTATTGCGATGAAATATCTATTGGAATATCCATAACAATTTACAAATCAGTTGTTTTCCAAAAGTACTCATCAAAACCAATTACTATGCATTGCAGGCTTGATAATAGTAATACCCATAAAGAGAAATACTACATAGCACCATAAGCACTTGAAGGAAAGCTTGAAGGACTTCTCACTAAGTTGAGGAAGCTAATGCTACCATAGCAAGTCGTGGAGTTCATGGAGGATACCATGGTCATGAAGTATATAATGGTAAACAGGGATATAAGGAATATTGTGGAGGATACAAGCAAAGGGTGGCATAATACATAGACCAATTCCCTATTATAATAGTGATATGATGGGACATATTTCTCAAGATGTACTCACCTGAGGAAATAATAGTGCAACCACTACTAGATAGTTGGATGGCTCATAAAAGACTACCCTAAACTACTATAGAAATGAAAGTCTTGGAATAGATAGAAAAGAGCCTAAGAGGGTGAATTCTCATGAAATAATATACATACAAGAGGAGGAACATGAACTAGTGGCAATGCCAACAACAACGATCAATTCTAAATCAAGAAAGTTGTTTTTACTATAACTAGGTTTGATGTAGCCAAGAAAAATTAATAGTAAAAGAGGATTTGGAGGTGATTTAAGATCTAGCAACAATAATGAAAAACATTTCTTTGAATTAAAACCCAATATATAATCATCAAGCTAATAGGAGAGCAAAGGATTTGCATCTAGAACAAGGCAATACATAATTACTAGGAGCAATATTTGAAAATATTAATCTCAACTTGAAAAATACTTTTTAACATATGACTATCAAACCACTTGAAGCAATTGAAATCATTAAAATGTTACCTTAGCGCATTTCACACAGGTTTGGACATAAGAATATCCTAGTGATCAAGTCAATACTTTATAATGGATGTTGAGGTCACAAGTTATGAAGTTTGTGATGTGATGTTAGATCTCAAATTCAAACTCAATATTTTACTAATAGAATTTAAGACTTGGTATGGACACCTAGGCTCACATTACCCCCCATAAATCTTATACTTGTGAATCAATACAATATATATTCTATTGGCTAGATGGAAATCATTAACAATAGCTCAATAAGATTACAAACAATTTTGGATTTCAAGGTAATCAAAATAATTGATGAGAAGTAACCATACCCATCACTATTAGGAATCGAATGGGTGAATGATAACAATGTGATCATCAACACGAAAAAATGGTTAATTCCATTTGAATAAAAGTGCACATTATTAATTAAACTAAGTGATATGTCCAAATGATCTAGATATACAAAACCAATGGGTGATTCCATGAGAAGGGATATTTATGACTAGTTATACAATTTCATTATAGGGATGTGGGATTATTACATTAATCCAACCACTAATGGCACTATTAGATAGTAGGGTGTTTTCTCATTTAATTCAGGCAACCATTAATAATGGAAATATTTTTTGGAACACAATAATAAGTTTTCTACTTGACATTTCAACCTATTCAAATTGAATTTTGCAAAAATTAGGAATCCACCTATTTATCATGACATCAATGAAGTAACATTATTTTTTGATGTCATAGAGGAGCATGTATCACCAAAGAAACATGTTCCTATTCAGTATATAGTATTGATATCAACAACCTATATGGTTGGACCCTCATTGGGAACGTTTGTAGCTATGCAAAGAAGTCCACTTAGCTATGGAGTGCCCATTCCAATCCCCACTTGAGTACCATATGTTTGATGTTCTCATGTTGGGGAATGAACCCATATCACTTCCAAAATTGCTCCAAGGGGATTGGGGTCCTATGGAACATTTTGAAATCTTTGGGGAATGATGGAACAAGGAAGGATTTACAAAGGATCATTATAGACAAATTTCATCTTCACCTTGGTATCAATTCCATAAGCTCGATTCCTACATAAGGAAGCATGAAGACAAACTCAAAGGTGGGAAATTCCAAAGAAACACTTCTATTCAACATGCTCATACATTGGTATATCTATTATAATTTTCATTATAAGCCATCAAATATTTTTTATTCCCTAATGGGTCTAGTCATCCACTACCACCCATTTGCAAGGGACATATACTAAAGGCATACCTACACAATACCAATAGAACCTAAAATTAAGACCAAGAATTGAGGAATTCTTTACCAACATGGAATGTTTGGCATTTTAATTACATAAATTAGGGACATATAATTATCAATACAAGAATTATTAAGCTTGTGAGATGTAGACACAATATGTATAGGACCAAAGCATCTAGACTATATCTATCAAAATTCTTAATATATCACTTCTAGGAGTCAATATTGAACATTGAGGCTAAGGTCATGTAGTTAACACAATGATTAAAAGAAATTTTGTAGCTCTAATAAGTGCTAAATTAAAGAGGTATGCAATTATAGATTAAATTCAAATATCTATATGTTATAGATTCATGTTCTAAATCCCTACAAATTTCTCAAGATTCCCTGGGTCTATGCCATCCATATTTTTGCTATCACACTACACTCAACATAATGTACAATGAAACATAAATAAAATTGAAAGACATAGAAAGGTGATAGTGAATTAATATATGACATATTGAATTATTTAAGACTAAACCTAAACTGCAAGAATTAGCTAACTAAATAACATTACAATGCATTTCCAAGTGAAGGGGCCCACTTGGTTGAGTATGCATTGTAGAGAAAACTATAGTTCTTAACTTATAGTGAGAATATCATTGAGATAACAATAGTATTTGTGTTGATGAGAGTTCATTAAAAATACAATAGTGTAATATTAATTTCTCATCAAGAATAAATATCACCAACACTACTTCATGATTACCGAAAAGTCTGACTGCATTTTTCCCTTACATCACATCGAAACCCCCTTGCTATAATGCTACTTATATGGTTTTCATTCAACATAGGGAAGAGATCTATCATAACCACTTGATCCTATTTCTATGGATCATTAAATTTTCATGCTTAAAAATAGAATATGGTAAGTAATTTGATTCAATGAAAATAGAATCATTATGGAGGTAGTTTAGGAGCACTCTTAGCAATAGACTTCATACGATTTCATTTAGGTGCCCAAAATATCATATGTTGTTAATGTTTGACTGTCCTTTGAGCATTGTCATGTGGTCTTTTTGAGAGGTTCTAAAGTTGGTTGGACAACAACGAACGATCTTAATGTCATCCTCAACAAAACCCAGGCATTAGATTACATCTTACAATGAAGCAGGTATTCCAACCCTAAAAGCACTACCATAATTCTGACTGCTATATGAATTTTAGTAGCAACTATATTTATAGTAGTGATTTTTCTCATATATGTACACAAACATTTGTAATATAGGACGAATTCTAAACTAAATATTGATAAAAAAATGTTGGGAAAACAACTTAAAGTTACTAATGGATCACTTGCTGGTATTTCTCAAGAATTTACCTCATAAAGGATTAGACATGGTAATAAAGGGGTAATCATAAGGAGGTTGACAAGATAAAGAGAAAAATCTAGTATTGAAAACATGTGATAACATATGAGCCAATAGCACACCAACACCCACCCCCCACA
>APFE031036275.1:140049-156598 GCA_000404065.3 Pinus taeda | reverse complement strand
ATTGACTTGTTGTTTATGGGAGTCTGTTTCAATCTTCTGAACAGAAACAGGTTCAGAAAGATGACTCCATTGCTGTAGTTCTTCTTGTTGTAGCTGTGATTCAAGCTACAAAAAATCAATCTTTTCCTTTGCATTTTGTAGACATGTCTGAATTTCTGAGAGAGAGGCTTTGCTGATTTGGAATGTGTCATTAGAAGTAGATTGTATTAGAGTTTTCAAAAACTCTAATATTTCACCAATTTGATCCATTTTCACAAAAAAAATGCAGTGTCTAACTGATACTTTGAGTTCCTCAAAAAGCTAAAAGCTTCTTGGAAAGATGAAAAATCCAAATCTGATGCAAAGACTAGCCAAAACTATTCCACAGTCAATAACAAATCTCTTCGAACTTCTCCAAAAAATATGACAATAAGAAAATCATGGGCCTGAACTTCCCCAAGTCATATTGAAATATATATATGCTGATAAAGTAAACATATTTAAATATCTGCCACAGTTAGTAATGGTTGGACGGTGTATCTCTAAAGGCATAGCACTATACGGTATTTTTCAGACTGAATTTCATCATGCTTCGTGTTGGTGATCTTGATCGATCCATCAATTTCTATGAAAAGGCATGTGGGATGAAACTCCTGAGAAAATAAGATAAGCCTTCTTATGAGTATACAATAGCAATGCTGGGATATGCCAATGAGGAAGAGACAACAGTTCTTGAGCTAACATACAATTATGGTGTAAAGGAATACACCAGAGGCAATGCATATGCACATGTAGATGATGTATACAAGAGTGCAGAGGCTCTTCGGGTAGTTACACAAGAACATGGAGGGAAAATAACACGCGAACCAGGGCCAATACCAGGGATCAACACTAAAATAACTTCTTTTCTTGACCCTGATGGCTGGAAAGTGGTCTTTGTTGATAACAATGACTTCTTGAAAGAGCTCAAACAGGAAGATTAAGTTCCAGAAGGCTATAGTACACTTCCTTTTGCTGATATAAAGTAAACATATTTAAATATTTCCCACAGACGGCGCCAATAGTGTTGAAAAAAACATGGATGCCGCAGCTTCTTATTCTGGAATCAGGGAATTCTGTCAGTTGCCTCCAGCAGAAGGGATTCCCGGAAGTGGCTCTTCACTTTTTCAAATATGAGAAGACACGTTTCAACTTAGCAGAGGAGAGTGGAAATATTGAAATTGTTGTTGCTTCAGAGAACAAAGACTTTCATTTTTTTGTAGGCAATATGGATAAGTTGTCAAAGATGCTGAGGCAAAGAGAGGACTTGGAGGATCTGTTGTCTTTGTTGCTCGCAATTGATTTGCTGTCCATGACAAGATTCATAACCAAGTGATGATAAAAAATCTCAGAAATGAGGTGACTAAGAAGTGTCCATCGACTGTCCAAAACCTTCAATGTACAGTTGATAAATTACATACCAACACATGTATCAAGCTAACGCAGAGGCTACGCTCACCCAGGAAGTCATTTCACAGCGTCATCATACCATATTTAAACATTGCAGCCTGAAGATAGTGGTCTTCAACATCTTCTTGTGGAGAGCATCGGTCGGTCATCGAAGGATTACAAAAATGACTAGTTGCACTCTCTCCGGAAGTTCTTACTACGGAAAATACGCTGAGGAGTTGATTGAGACTGCCAATTACATTGCAACCCTTGGCAAAGCTATCCTTGCAGCGGATGAGAGTACAGGAACCATTGGGAAGTGCCTGTCGAGCATTAACGTGGAGAATATAGAGGCCAATCGTAGGGCGCTTCGAGAATTTCTCTTTACAACTCCTGGTGCTTTGCAGTATTTGAGTGGAGTTATTTTCTTTGAAGAAACTCTTTACCAGATCACAGCTAGTGGAAAATTTTTTGTCCAGGTCCTTCAGGAAGCTGGAGTGGTGCCCGGTATCAAAGTGGACATAGGAACAGTAGATTTGGCTAGTACAAATGGGGAAACAACCACTGATGGCACTTTGTATTCAAAACTGCGTATTCAAAACTGCATTACAATCACCTCTTTATGTAGGCCTGCACTCAGAAGGCAGTAACTCACCTGATCCAAACAGTGCGGACATGAAAGAAGGCCTTATGAAGGATTCAAGTCCTCGAGATAATTCTGTCTTATCAAATGAAGGATCAAGCCCCAAGGCAATTGAGAATAAAACATATACCCGGAAGCGTCCCCTACCAGATTTCTTAATCAGACGCTTAAATAATTGGTAACATCCTGCTGTCATTTCTATATCTGTAATGATTAGTATGACTTCCAGAAGTCACGTAAGTAATCATTTTTTTAAATATATTGTTACCAATCATGGGAATTATTAATCCAGGATGTCTGGTATGCTGACCAACTTTATGTAGGCCGTAGTGCACAAAAGAATTAACAGGAATTGACGATACCCTTCCTTTTTTTTTAAATCATACTAAAATTCATGGCCGCCCATGGCTCTTTCTTTCACTTCCTCTTTTATCCACGCGTGTACATAGAATGAAAATTCCGTAGCATCCTAAAATGCTTCAAATGCGCTGCAAGTCTCTGTATATATACATGTGCTAACGCAATGTTGTTTACTTGTTTATTTTAAAAACACAAACATTTTCCTCCCAATGGTCATACCAAACATGAATCAAACCAGTAGCGTGACAGTCTCTGCGCAAATTTACATATCTAGTTGTTTACAGAAAAAGAGCTGAAAGGATCTCACCAAACCAAACTGAATGGAGCGTACAACGCTTCCGCTCCGATACAACGCTTCCGCTTGCTCAGGCTTCAGGCAGGCAGGCAGGCAGGTAGGCGTTTTTTTTTTTTTTTTCCAGAAATAGGTATGCAGCTTCAGCGTAGGCAGGCAGGTGTTTTTCTCAGTAGCCGATCACCCAACAGCGTAGACAGCATGCAGGCATTTCACTCAACATCAGATGTGGGACAGAAGGCAGGCATGAGTTACAAGGGAATACAGCAGCGTGAAGAGGGCGGCGTATGGAGGCCCAACAGTCTAAATTCATAGTTTTGTCAGGGAATACTGGTAACTTGCAGCGCTGTTATACCAGTGCGCAGACTTTGATAGGCTGCAGGTAGGAATACAATGCCTAGTTGAAGATTTGATGTGGTCAACTAATAAAATAAATGGTTGGGTAATGAAATAAATGGTCAGGTAATGAAGACTAGGCCAACACTATTCAAGGCAACTCAGATCAGTTGCTAAGGGAAAACAGGCCACTCATCATGGCTCTGATACCATGTTAAACAGACATGGTGAATGAGAAACAAATAGAAAGATAAGGTTGCATTACATTTTTATTAACAATAGATGTACATTTATAGTACAATATGGTGACCGTTGGGATTCACATCCCAAGGTCCCTTAGACTACTTAGTCTGTTCGGCTTCCACACTAACCCATTAGGATTAGGTGTCCAACAGAAATTAGAAAATTCCATAAAATAAAAAGGAAATCAGTTAAGAAAAATGATTATTTAAGAGACATAAAGGGTTCTATGTATGCAATTCATTTTCTTTGAGAAAGAAAATTTTCATTTATTTACAAAATTTCCCATTTCTTAGAGTGCCATTAACAACAACAACATTAGAGAGAATCCCTCAACAAAAATAGGGGGCATAAACAAATCATTGCCTTCCTTCCTATTATTGTCCATGATTACTTAAGAATAGTTTAAGGCACAACTCAAAATCAGACCATTCATACTAAACTTAGATAAACAAAGGACTCGTAGCAGCAGGTAAAGTTTGAGTTTCCATAGGAGAGATTTTTCTCATTTTCTGGGGTGAGTTTCTCCTTCACATAAAATAGGTTTTGGCCTTTGGAAACCTCATCCATGAAAT
This sequence comes from Pinus taeda, assembly GCA_000404065.3. Classification (NCBI taxonomy): domain Eukaryota; kingdom Viridiplantae; phylum Streptophyta; class Pinopsida; order Pinales; family Pinaceae; genus Pinus; species Pinus taeda. The sequence continues at coordinate 152,745 of APFE031036275.1, read as the reverse complement.
AATTCAAAATTTGTGAAATTTCTATTTTAAAGCTTCATCTTCCTTTCTTTTCCTTGTCTGATACCTTATTGATGATGACAAATTTTTCCAACGAATTCATCCTTATCTTCCAACACTTGTTCTATTTTCGTTCCCTTACTGTTTCTATTCCCATTCTCATTATATAAGAGATCGACGATTATTGAGATGGAGATATGTACTATGCATACTTATTCATGGCTCCATCAAAATGGTGAAGAAAAAGTGGAGGTGACTTGCTTTAAGTTCACATGATTTGTCCCTTGAACATGTTGCAAGTAAAGTTCTTGATAAGGAATTTTCATCCCTTGAAGTACTTAGAAATTGCAACTGTTATATTCAGACTTTGTAAACACAATTTTGGAAAGAAAGGTTATTGTCATTTGGCCATAATTTCTTATTTATTTGTGAGTTTGATCGATTTTTCTGCATTTTTCTAAGTTGACCTGCCTTGAGAATGACTCTCTCTCATTAAAATTTTTCCCTTTTCTTTAACTACACATTAGTAGAGTTTGAGCCACCCGTAAAACTCATAAAAAAGCACAATTTAATCCACTCATTTTGAGAAAAAAACTTGCATATATGTAACTTTATAAGTGCATTTTGTACTAAAACATATCTACTTTGAGTTTATTAATTTCTTACCTGAAATCAAGTCTAATAGTTAAATTATAGTTCACAAATTTGAAAACCCTATCCATAGAGTGCAAAGGGATTGGACAAGGTGAGAGTGGTACCATTCCTAATTAACATCTAAACCCTTCAGGTTTTGAGTGTTAGCACTTCCAAAACCCAACCTGTTTGGTGTAGTGTATGATTGATTTTGAAAGGCAATCTGCCAAGAGAAAAATTAGAGATGATATTATGATTGAGGGAATTCAATGAAGTGCAACCTAGTGAGAGAAAGTATAAGATGATATAACCAGTCAAAAATTATTAGAGAAATTGTGTAATATTTTACCTGATCCAAAAACAAGAAAATTCACTTGATGTCTCCTTAAGGGTGCAAAACCCATAAATATGTCCTTAAGGAAATATAAATTACATATAATATGAATACAAGACGACAAAGATTAGAAGCATTGATAATGTAGCTACTGAAGATCTACAACAAATTGGGAACTATATGTTTGAGTTCTAAGACATGGCTATGAAAAGTTAGAATGTTAAAACGAATCTCCATTGTGAAGTGAAATGAAGTGGTTACAAGGCTCTAATGGCCATCAACTATTTTCATAGTAAACAAAATATAACATATATAAAACTGTGATGAAGTCAACAATTACTATGAGAAAAAGTTTGAGATGTGACATCAACATCAAGGAATATATATTTAACCCATGGTCCCATAATAGTATGTAAACAAAACATAACACGTATGAAATTTTGATGCAGTCTGCAATTACTATGAGAAAAAGTTAGAGATGCCACATCATCAACAAGGAACATATATTTAACCCATGGTCCCATAATAGTATGTTCTAGAAAATGGGAATCACGTGAATGACCTAGGTTCAACATGATGGTTTCTTCTGCATTGTTTCCTATGACATGATGCGTGAAGTGATTGATGTGATTTCCACGTGAAAAACCACTACTTTGCTATATAGGTTCTAAATATTGCATGTCTGAGCATGTTGCAAGTTCCATTTCAGACATGCATAATTGTCAAGGTCACTAATATAGGTAATTAGATCTTCTATTACAAAGCTAATCTATATACAAAAAATCATTGAGCACTCTTATGTCATGAACAAACTTTAATTATATTTTAATTTTTACCAGAAGACACCTTGTTGACTCAGAACATGTAGATCGGTGCACTAGTTTATAGCCCCTTTGAAGTTAGTAAAGGTAACATCTTCTACAATCATAAGGGGAAGGACATTCAGGAACTATTCCATGACTTGTTCCATTTCTTCCTCCAACAACTTGAAGTAGGAAGCCAACAATATATTTATCTCTTCTAGCTCCTAACGTTTTGTCTTCCCAATTGAATGCACATTCCATGTCACTTGACCTAACGAATGGCATATTTTTAAATTTCTTCTTCCGTTATTCTTGAGGGTTAATAATTAAGGAAACATACATGTTTTGAGTCTACTTAGAAGGATTTGGAATAAATTAGCAATTAAATTTTTGAGCTACTAATAACTACCACCTCACATAGAATCTCCTCCCCTTGAGAATAGATCATGTTTCCATCTGCTTCAATACCTTCTTTGATTGGATTAGTTAGTATCATAATCAACAGTAAATGATTTTCTACCTTGACCGAACCTCAGATTAATTCTCATTCTTTCCAGGGTTACATTGGAATGTTTGTTTTGACCTCTTGCACTTGGACTTGGACTTGGCCAAACTGAAGTGACCCCAAATCGAGTCAACTTGACCTTCTACCTGGTTTAGGGTTTAGTACCAAATCATCCTATTGAATGCTCGAATTAGCTCTTTCAATGCCAAACTAGTCCTAAATGAGCGAGTTGGTTTGAGGGAAAAAATTGATGTTAAAAAAAGTTAATACCTAAGCCCTAATTAATAGCACCCTAAAACCTAATTATGCACATTTTGAAATATTCACCCTTAAATGGTATACACATGAGCAGTCTCTGCATATTTTTTATTTTCTTGTTTAGAATCTTTAAAATGTTTGTTTTTTTCATTAAAATATAAATATTTTATGTATTATTTTAGTAAACCAAGTCATTAAATTCAAATTGGTTGGAACCATAGCCAAGCCTAAGTCCAAGTTCGAGTTGATAGTGAGTTGAGTCATAGTTTTAATTTTTAGAACATTGGTTCCAACTATAATTTAAATCTTTGATTTTCCACATTTTGAATGGTGCTTGTAGGCAGCTGCAACTAAGATAATTATATAAGCAATTTATTAGCAAACTTCTTCCCTTGGCCATGCATTTTATTTTTGATAACTTCATTTTGTAGTTCATTTTGATACTTTAGTGAGGGATCCTTCATATTTAGAGATCTTCTATAATGTACACAAATACTCACAGAAGTATGACATTCTTAGCTAAGTTTTACATGCGCAGTGGAATTGTTAGAAAAAAAAAGAGAAACACCCCAGAAAAATCATAAAATTTGTTCATTTTCAAAAACTGACAAAAAGGTAGTCAAATGCAAAAAATTATTCATTTTCAAACATTGAGATATGTAATATTTTTTTGGTTCTCAATTCAAAGTTGCTACAAATTTTATCTCTAGTTACTTATTTAAGACATCTTTGTCACATAATTTTCTTAATTTGATTAGTGACGTAAGGTATATTTATGCAGAAAGATTAGTTACAATTAAGGATGGTGGATACATGAAAAATTCTATCTTGGGATAGGTATAACATTTCTAGGGAAAATGATGAGCTTATAACATATTTTCAGTGGCAAAAAGAAAGATATTAGGCCTAGTTCTCACAAAAGAATGTAATCAAGAAAATGCCATGTTCTAAAGGTGAATTTGTTTTAGAAAAAATATGTAAAGAAGTAAATACTCAACATTCCAAAAGAAATACATAAGTTCTCTTGTTTGACTTTCAAGAAATTATGTTTATGTAGAAGTGTATTTTATTCTATTTGTTGATAACTAATGTGGTTGGCCTTTTTTATGTATATGTGATGTATATGTTAACATCTCATATTTCCCATTACTATTGTGTCTTTTGTATGCATGCACGCTTGGTTTCCTTTCTTTCTTCTCATTTTTTAATAAATTTTATTAAAGGCTTGATGGGTTAAGTCACTTGCCTGTGTTCCATAGGGTTGTCACTTGTGAACATTGGCTACTCATATATTGTCTCTACTGCAATATGGTCCAATGGAAAAATGGCCTTTTCTGTTTGGAAGGAAAGCACAATGACAAACAATCTAGCCTAATTCAACATTGAATATTCAATCTAAGCTTACCAGAAATTTTTTCTCATTGATGTCTATCTGCTTGAAATACATATATTCTTGTAAAAGTAATCTAGACAGTCTTGTAAGATATTTTAACACACGGAGATGTCACACAGTTATGAATTTTGTCAACAAGCCAGAGCATCTTAATGAGAAAAAGACAAAAGAAAAATTTAGGATTGTTTGTTTGAAAGTCAAAGAAGGGGTTGAATTCACTTCAAAACTAGTAAGACTCATGTATTTTTCTTTTTCTTAGTGAATTCAAGTTTTATTATCTAAGTGTTATGATTAAAATTATAGTTTATATATTTTATGCTTTGTGTGAAAATCAATAAACAATTTTACTTGTCTTCTGACATCAAAACCCCTTGCAATCCATCCTACGAAAGTTTGATGAGCATAGGGAATCAGTGGTAATGGAAAGTGTTTTGTAAGTAGTGTTTCTGGATCCTCAATGCCCTTTCTAGGTAAAATGTCACTAGAAAATAACCAACGTGCTTTTAGTTCATCTCATGATAAATCCTCATCACTTGTTGGTATGATTTTAGCTAGTTTGATTTTAGGAATGTTGCAAAAGTCCCAATTTCCTATAGAAACCTATGGCCATTTGCAAAGGGGAAATTTTTTTGGCTTGTCCTATAGTATCTTTGTCTAATCTTAACCATAAAACCTAAAGAACTCCAACTTTTTTTTTTAGATTCTATGATAAATATTGTTTACTTGTGAAGGATCTAGATAGTTTCAAGAAATGTCTTACAGAAGTTGAAGCTCTTATTTAGGCACAAAAAAATCCTCAGGATGACAATGCTCCAAAATCAACAAATCCAATAGGAGTTCTAGATGAATGGGAAAGGATGAATTTTATTGTTGATATTACCTAGGTAATTGACTTTGGTTTCCAAATGCACAGATCTTGAACACTACAGTTTTTTTTGTGTTGTAGGAGCGAAGGGAGAAATACCTAGCCAGGAAACAAGTAGAAGATTTTTTATGAAATGGGTGGCTTTTAGAAGATTCAGGGGAAGATACACTGATAAGATTTAAACTAGTTATTGAGTTTCATCCTATTTAGATTTCAAATGTAAACAAAGGCTCTTTGAGGGAAAACTTTGAATGTAATATAGTTCAATTTTTCCACCCAAGGCTTACATTGATTAGGGTCACAACTATTGCTCGTACATAGTCTTCCGTATGCATTTCTATTTGTAATCTAATGACTCTTGCAATTTGTTGATTTTAGTAGACATAAAATTTTACTCAATCCATGTTGGCAGATACAAAAATTGTCTATAGTTCACTTAGGGAGAAAAAAAATAAGAAGGAAGACAGTTGTGGAAAAGGAAATACAAAGAGAGAACAAGTTAGCGACAAGGAAAAGCATTAGAAGAACAAAACCAAGGGTGATTTTTTTGTAGGGAAGAGGAAAAACATGAATTTTTGAATTGTGTGCTCTACACCACAAGGAAAACAAGGAAACCTTGCATAATATCAAGGATTGTGACACTAGAGGACTAGAGGTTAGTAATTGAGACACCGTTAAGACTTGCCTTCAATGACTATTGTGTTAAAAATCTTATTGTTTCTACACCCATTTAGCACCCAAATGTTAGGATGTATTCAGTGTGTCCTTGGAAATAGATTGGCAGAGACACGTGCTTGTGAATAACACAACTTATGACCCTGACTATGATTTTAATTTTTGACTTTGTTTTACACTGCTTTATATACACCTGTCTAAATTGGCTATGAGGCACTCATAACATTCTTTACACATAATGGCTAGATATTTATATCCATCTTTGTGTGGCTTAGTTATTTTCTAGTTGGTTTAGAGTGAGAACACTTGGGTTAACCTTCCTATCTCACACCAATGCATAGTAGACATGGCTCCCTTGGTTTCTATTAAATGAAGCTCATGTTTAGATCTTTGGAGACCTTCAGTTGACTAAGGGTGGAAGTTTTCATCTCTAAAGCCCCTCATTGGCCAATGAGTGAAGGCTTATGGCTGCCCTAGACTAGCTTTCTTTGGTAGAGTTCTTAGATTCAATACATTATTGATTCCCAACATAGGGTGGAGTTACTGTAGTAGAAACCTTAGGGCTGAGGAAAATATTTGGAATCACTTAACCAAGTGAGGGTGGAGATTTTCATCTCTGAAGTCCCTCATTGGTTGATTAGTGGAGGAGATTTACCTTTGGAATACCTGAACAAGCCTACAACTAAATACCTTTATGCAGGTTGGAGGTGGGATAGAACTCTAGAATCCCTGGTTAGGTCATTAGGACAGGCTTCACAACCTAGCAGGTGACAGCTGCATTTTTGGCAGTTTGTTAGTGGTTGGGAGGAGAATTTTTGACCTTATCCCAATTGTCATTCTGGTTCACATAGTGTTGAGTGCCTTGTTAACTGTGATGCTGAAATATATATGGATTGTTCACAACATACATGTATGCGCATTGTTATAAGATTACAGTGTTATGTGTAATTTCGTTGTTCACAACATACTTATCTATGCATGGTTATAATATTGTAGTGATGTGTGTAGTTTATAATTTGCATGGTAGAAATAGGTGGGCTAATGGATATAAATTTGTAGTCATGAATGTGATTTGAAAAATAAAATGTTATGTATATAGGCATTGTTGTTAATTCATAACCTAAATGTACTTTCACAATTTGAATAGCTATACATGTCATAGTCATACAACATACACGAATCTTAGACAATAATAATCCTAGGAGACATTGACATGATGTAACATCTATAAATGTATCATGTCTCCTTAAGTCTGAGCCACTAGGTATTATGGTCATGATCTGGCATTTTAAAGACACCATGTATAATTCTTGCATGGTATCCACATGACTCTTAGGTTTATTACTTCAATTTAGTATCATGGTGAAACTTTCCCTTGTTTCATTAAATGTTATTCATGATAAGATGAATTGAAAGCATCACAAGAATGTTATCTAGTGTTTTGATGGCATCTTGATTGACATTGCTTATTTTATGCAACAAACTCAACACATGTCATCTAATATATTTATTTTGGGCCTAATATACCTGTGTTATTATTATTTGTTTTTCATAAGTTCCGTTGACGTATGTCTCAGTAATTACGGCACAAATGTTTGGTTTTCTTATATATGTATTATAGTGAAGAGAAGCTCATTTTGGAATAGTTACAGTACAAATATTTGGCCTTATGACATATACAATAAAGAGAAATTTGTTTGGAACATATGACAATGACAATATACAATTTTTTGTATTTAAATGGCTTCTTTTTGTATAGATCAAGTCTGTTAAGTAATCGTATTCATCACATAGTTGTGGCGTATTGTTAAAACATTTTTTCATGTGTAATTTTTAAACTCATCATAGGCATGACTTATTGTTACAACAATGTGTTGTCATTGTTAATGCATCACTGACATGATATATTGTTACAATAGTGTACGGTCATGTGTGATTTTTTACAGCCATGATGTATGGTTAAAACCGATATGCTTTCATGAATACTTGTGAAATATGAGTATGATGTATTAAATTGTTGCAAGAGCAACAATTGTAGAGTATCCTTCTTTTGTAGTATAAGATAGGACTTATTTGGGGAAAATGGAGACCGGTTTTTGAAACACTCCAATGATGACTGTGTCCCCTTGGGAAAACCCGCTATTGTAAATTTTTTGTACATGATATATTATTTAGGAAGATGTAATTGGTTCATGGTTGCACTGCCTTCTTGATGATCCACTTGCACTGACTCCCTTGGATGGATTCCTAGTATAATGCACACATGTCAGAGATTCACTCTTAGGACAAATGGATAATGCACCTACTAAAAAGAGTCCTAATTTTTATGCATAAAAATAAGCCTCCTAACAAAGTGAGGGAAATCCTTCTCTATGGACAGAAGTATTGGCAGGTATGGTCAATACTAAAAACATTACAAGTTCAAGTAAAACCGGTAAGGAATATCCACAAAAAATAATCAATTTGAGATAATTTCCCAACATGCCATAGACGCATTCACCAAATTCTGAATTACAGTAGTGCGGAAAGAAGTGTTGGCATATTGTACATAACCCCGATAAATCAAACATGATCAACCATCCTTGTAGAAATATTTCCACACTATCCATCTAATTCTTCACTAGCAATCCAACCACCCAAAAATGCAGCCAACTGACTTAGCAGCTAGGAAGTTTATTAGATTGAAACTAGAAAAAGTCCCCCATTTCTCTAGACCTACAACTACAATAAAAACAAATCAATCAGGATAGGCTCAACTAGTGGTCTATTAACTCCTACAATATGAAATAGTCTGGAAAAGATAATAATGAATTGAAATATAGTTGTTGATCCCTAAATAATTAAGTCCAAGAGATACCAGTCTTACGAAGTATAAATGTTTCTCAGGTTTAATATGGATTATGTATACATTCTAATTTGTAATTAGGGTTTACAAACTTATCAATCTTAGCTATGCAAAGCAACCCACAAACATACTATTTTAGCTAACAACAAATAGCCAGAGGGCAGTTTCCTAGAGTTTATTCCAACACCTGAGTAGTGTGAATTTATTTAATTGGTTTCACCAATTAAAACATTAATTTATGTCTAGGTGAGTGATGAATATAGGCCCAAGATTTCATCACATAATTATACCTTGAACCCCTAGCAGTAGGGCATTAAAAATTAGAGTGACAATGGCAAAATCCAAGTTATTCAAGGAATGGTGTTATAAAGTGGAGCACCCCAAGCATAAAAGAGATCTGACTCAAAAGGGAGGACTACACCATTCAATGCACTTATATTCAAATGAAAAAAAGGAAAATAATAATAAACTCAAATGAAAATAATTTTCTAGATCTCATTTCCTTGATTGCACATTGGGACTCGGGTCTTCCTATTAATCACCCCCTCGGGTTCAATATTGTAAGGGGGTAGATTACAAACAAGAAATTTGAGAAATTTTAATATATCATGGTTGGTTGGAGGACATCCTAATATGGATCTAGGATTGCTAGGCCAGGAAGCAAATAAGAAATTAGTACACATGTTGGACGTGTTGCATTCACTTGATATTAGAATGCTTCAGATTTCTGTAATTATTGTTATCATCAATAGGTATTTTTTTGGTTCTAATTTTCTTACCTTGGGATTTGTTCTAGAATGACCATTTTTTATACATAATACAACATTAAAGTAAAAATTAAACTGCAACTAAGCCAATAAATATGATAAAAGAGGATATCTAGAAAATTTGAATATTGATGAGTGTTGCCTTTGTGGTATGGATGGTACTTTAATTTGTTGTGATAGCTGTCCCATTGCATACCATTCTAGATGTATTGGTGTCTCAAAATATTTTTTTACCTAAAGGGGATTGGTATTGTCTAGAGTGTTTGGTGAATGAAAGTACCAAAATACTTGAGGCATTGAGTGGTTTTCAAGGACATAAGATATTGGGTTATGATCCATATGGACATGTATACTTATTTTCCTATGGTTACTTGTTAGTGCAATTTAAACTTATTGGTTTTCTATTAATTGTTTCTATGCATTTTTATAGAGGTTCTTTATGATTTTTTTCTATGTTTTTAAAGATTGAGGTTCACATGGTTGGCCTGAATCCCCGTTACTCCTGTAAGTTTTGTTATAAGGTGTGGTTTTAGTAAGGAAGTGGTTGAATGCCCATACTATTGGCCAAAAAATTTACATGTTTGTGGAATTTGGTTTCCATCCATGGATAGTGAATTCACAAGCCTAATGGGTTCTCAAAACTCTCACCGGACTTCTTTAAAGCAAGCAACTATGGATCATTTGAAATCGTTTCAAAATATTTCTACTCCAGCCATTATAAGTAGTTTTTCTGAAAGGAACAACTGCAAACCCATCTTCATATAACTAAGTCCTACTGGGAGAATGGGATATATTGAAAACCCCAAACATATTATTTTATTAATGAAGGGAATTTTGGAAGAAACTAGTTACAAAATTATCCTTTTCTCATCTATTTGTGCACCTTTAGATGCTTCAATGAAATATTTTGTTGGAGAATTTTTGAGTGCCAAAAAAATTCATGATGCATCTTCCAATTAGTGTGAAAGAAATCATAACCTCATTAAATATGGAGTATAACTCTTTTAAAATAAGTTTCTTTGTTATTCTAGTTTCATGCCATAGAGTTGGGTGTTCCCAAATGTTCTATAGAAATACATGATGGTGATAGTGAAACAAATGTAGCAACATTACATGATGGAGTACCCCAGATAATCTACCCTTTAATACTAGACCAGTTTATTCAGATGAACATATGAATTGGATAGGGGTTGCACCACCACCATTAAATAAGAGTCATCTTATCCCAGATAATAATGAAGATAGTATTACGAAAGCTACAAATCCCCTTTGAACTTAATCCATATGGAAATGGCTACTAAAATGAAAGATTTTGTAGATGAGATTGCAAAAATAGTTTGGTTCAATGACGGATTTGAAAATGCTATAAATATTCTTGTAAACAAGTTCTATATTTTAGCAAATCATATATTCTGAAAATTCAAGGTTAGGAATTAAAGCCATACCAGTTGTGTTGAGCCGATTTGGTCTTTGTCTCATAATCCAGAGATTTAGTAGGATATCAACATTATTCAAGGGCGTGATGTTTACTTATGGAGCCATTGGAATGCATAATCTACCATAAGGAATATTTTCTAATGAGATTTGTATTATGGTGAAAGATATTAAGGAGTTTCTTGAAGCCTATGATGAGAAAAGTTTGATAGATTTAGGGTTACTTTTTTTTTTTTAATTAAGGACACTTATCTTGGTTGTTGTAATTAATGTACTGAATTGTACAGTGTATTATAATAATAAATACATTAGTGAGCAAACAATAATGGGTAACAAAAAAATTGAAAGGAGACTTTCCTAGATGGACTCTGTAGTATAGATTGAATCCACCAGTGTCAATTCCTAAATACAAGATTTGTTCCACTTCCAAATTTAAATCATTGATGGTCATGCACTCCACTTTGCTTTGATAGTTTTTCATATTTTGGTGATTTTACAGATAAGGTAAGAGGATATATGTGATGGTTTGTGGTAGTGTTGCAAAGAACAAACTAAATTGATACAAGTGCATGTTTCTTACCTCAAAAGAGGAAATGACAACAAACATGGAAAAAAAACATGAGAAAGCTAATAAATAAAGAGTAATCAAATTCCAAGGGAGCATGATCGCATCAACTACAACAACTGGATTTGGGTTATGTGTGTCTGTTGTGGATGTACAAAAACTCTATGTCCCCTTTGTGGCATACTAATGCAAACATTGTTTCCTGTCTTTCTACTTAAAAGTTTACTAGTATAGACATGACAAGTGAAAAGTTACCAAAGGAAATTGGGATAAAGGAATGTTGTAATAGTGGCAAAAATAAATTGAGTTATTTTAGTTCTATGCTTTGTCGTCACAATAGCATTTAAGGATACCACCTCAATTTGGAATGCTTATGGCATTGTTGTTATCACTATTATGTTCTGATAGGATGCCCTATTTCACTCGTTATAATCATTGTATGGAAAATATTTTTCTTGTGGGGTATTGGTTTTCTTATCTTCTCTGAATAGATTAAATGATCCTACCTCACCCTCTGTTTTGAAAGTGCCACAAGAAGTTTGGCTCCTCTTGCTTTGTTAGTGATAATTACAGTTATCATGTAGAGAATCTAATAAAGAGAATTTTGTGAGCCACCAATGTTAAGGGTGTCTTTTCATCTATCAAGATAGAAGAAAAAATATCAAATGCTAGCTACTATAGAATCTTATGTTTGTTCATTTTGTGCCTAATATTTTTGTGAAGGTTGAATACAAAGTTTCTAAGGTGTTATTTTCTATGGTGACATTTTATTTTCTTTGTTTATATAGGTCATATGGCGACATAGTGGCCACTATCACTCAACAGAAGAAAATGTGTCCGAGTTTCTTTCTTTTCTGGGAAAAATGGTATTGACACTGCTGGTGTTGAGTTATATGTTGTATAAATCCTTTATAGTCCACTTTAGTTTAAATTCCAGTGTTCAAAATCTTTCATATCTTATATTTTTCATTGTACCTTCTTTTTTTTCGTAATAGGAACTCAATATTGATGGTAAGTAGTAGCAACTCAATAGATAGGAGAACAATAACATTGGAGCAACAAATGTAGAAAGGGAGAGAGAAGAGAACCGGTGTAGTAATACCCCTAAAGCCAATATCCTGCATGAGACACACTCATAGATATTGATGATCAAGTCATTAGAGTTGTTGAACTCACTTGCAATGCCTTGGCAACACAATGATAATGTTTTAAAGTGATGAAACGATATTTCATGTGTAAACTATAGTCCAACCAATATTAAGTTGGAAACTCATATTGTAATACTTTACATTTTTTTATAATATCGTTTATGTGGTTGAATTTATTTATAGTTGTACTTGATATTATTTAGTATTGTAATCAACATATAACTTTGTGTTTTCATATTAGATGAACATTCACATTGTGTGACGGTTTTTTTTTTTTCAATTTAGTCACAAAATCATACTAATTAATTTATGTTGATTAAGAATGAGCACATAAAATCAATCTAAAACTACTAAATTAGTAGTTTATATTGATTAATGGTGAACATAAATAAAATGAATATACAACTAAATTAGTCGTTTATAATGATTATTAATGAAAGCAAATGAAATGAATATAAACTACTAAATCAATTT